>OZ018317.1:110352976-110483926 GCA_963969495.1 Ceratothoa steindachneri | reverse complement strand
AATGTAGACTGTAGCAATCAAATCCACATGACAAGCTATATAATTTCATACTCATAAGAAAAAAAGTGCACCAAACTTTAATTACTTTAAATGTTGAGTATTTAAAATTTGAATTATTTTAATGTATCTTGTGTATATATATATATATATATATATATATATATATATATATATATATATATATATATATATATATATATATATATATATATATATATATATATATATATATATATATATATATATATATATATATATATATATATATATAAATATATAAATATATAAATATATATATATATATATATATATATATATATATATATATATATATATATATATATATATATATATATATATATATATATATATATATATATATATATATATATATATATATATATATATATATATATATATATATATATATATATATATATATATATATATATATATATATATATATTTTTTAAGGGGGCTATCTGGCGACTTATGCCCAACTGCCCACTTGGGCAGTTCTAGGCTACTTTAAAATAAAATTTTTAACAGAAACAACAATAAAAAGCGATAACAATCAGGGAGCAAGCTCCAGGGTCGGGGGGAGGTCCCCCTCCCCAAGGAGCAGGAGCCTGCAACATACAAAAGAAACAAACAACAATAACAAAAAAACAAGTTAAATACAAGGGAGAAGGCCGGCCTCCCCCCCAAAGTCTATCAGTCCACTAGTCATGGTGCACACACTCGTCCCGAGTACAAGGGACAGGCGGTAGCGACCCCGCCCATCCCAGTATCTGGAGAGGTAACGTGCGCTTAGATCACCCAGACTGGGACATTCAACAAGAATGTGCCGAACAGTCTGGGGGACGACGCAGTCGTCGCAATAGGGAGCAGGCGAGCGCTCCATCAAATAGCGATGCGTCACACGAGTGTGTCCGATTCGGAGACGACAGAAAGCGACCTGAAGCCATCGCAGGAGTGGGAGATAGGTCCATGGGAACAGTCACGGCGCAATGGCACACAACTTTAAGTTCCCTTCTACCGTCTCCCATCTTCATCCCCGAGCAGTCTGAAGAGCTGCCCGTATTCCTGCCATGTAGTCGGTGTGAGCAAGAGCGAAACGCTGGTCCGGTCGCAGAGTCCTCGCGGACGCTTTGGCACCCTCATCGGCGCGCTCATTCCCCGCAATTCCTATATGTCCAGGAACCCAGCAGAAGATAATCTCGACATCCGCCTGGTTCGCCAAAACTGTGGCGTCACGGATATTGCGAACCAGGGGATGCGGAGATTCCAATGCCCCGAGAGCACTCAGGGCGCTTTGTGAGTCGCTATAGATCACGATCCGGTCTCCGAACCGGGCACGTCGCGTAATCTCCGTACCGAGTGGTGTATTGCCACCAGTTCGGCCGTGAAGACAGACGCAGCGCCTGGTAGAGCCCCGCTGACTTCAAACAGAGGGGATATGGCGTGGAAGCCGACCCCCTCTTGGGACTTGGAGCCATCCGTATACACTGGCACGGTTCCAGCGTGACACGATTTGTGCTCCAAAAAGGTCGAACGCAATACTCCCGGCGCAATACTCCGGGGTGGCGTCCTGGGCAGAACCAGGGGCGCCACCGGCCCGAGAGCTATATCTACCTCTCGAAGGAGTTTCCTGCACGCGGCGCAGAGCGAGTGGCATCTTCCCAGCATCGACCAACAGGCTCTCAATGGGGGAAGTGTTGAAGGCACCGGTCGCAAGGCAGAGGCCGGTGTGGTGGATCGAATCCACCTTCCGCAATAAACGCTCGGCTGCGGATGCATAAAACTCACATCTGTAGTCGAGCTTCAAACGAACAAAGGATCGATAAAAAAGTAGGGCAGTAGCCATATCAGCGCCCCAAGCGCTGAACATCACGGAACGGAGAATATCTATGGCACAGGTACAAGAGACCCTAAGGCTGCGAATATGAGCCTCGCAGGTGAGGCGTCGGTCGAATACAAGGCCAAGGAAACGGTGCTCAACCACAACCAGGCACATCCCATTAAGAAACAAATCTGGGTCGGGGTGAAGCCGTGAATGGCGGCAGAAGTGCACCACCTTAGTCTTGGCCAAAGAAAACTGAAACCTGTGCGCTTCGGCATAGCGAGAGACGCGTTTCCAGTCAGAGCAGAGCATCCGACGTAGAGTGGAACTTGCGGAAGCCACACTATGCAGAAGACAGATGGCCTCCGCTGTCCAGGAAAAAGGCTAGTCTAACATTTACCAATTTCTCCATCAACTTGCACACGCAAGAGGTTAGAGATAATTGGGCAGAAACCAGTCGGAGTAGAGTGATCTCTCCCCGGTTTGCGAAAGGCGAGCACAGTAGCGATTCGCCAGGAGTCTGGGAGAAGACCTTCCACCCAGATCCTGTTTAACAAATCTAACAGAAAGGCCATGCCTCGCTCACCCAGGCTTGACAAAGTATATGTTCCTTTACTGGAGGTCATTTTCTTCATGATCTGAAATTAAAGGAAAAAAAATACCATTAAAATCATGCCATTTCTGTCCCTGAACATCCTAAAACTAATAAATTTATAAAAAAAAGTCAATGATATGGTTATATACCGTTTATTGTAAAAATAAACAAATCATACACAATTAAAATATTTGCTCCTTTAGCATAAAAATACCCAATGTGCCTAATATATTATAAATGGTTGCCTATACAGTATCTAAATGCATTTCAATGAATTCTACGACTCCCAAAACCCCAGAATAAATTTAAAATGCATAAAACGAATATTCAACATGTTCTCTCTTATATCAGTGATAAGTAATATAATCATTTATATACTGTATGTATATTGAAGTTATACTTCTTGGTCGGTAACATCTAAAACTAAAAAGATCTTAGCCACGATTACATTTAATCATCAAACACAAATCAAACCCTTTAGGTAATTTATTCTAATTAAATCATCTATATAATTCTAATTAATTTCCAGATTTTGCAAGCATATAATTAAAAAATTATGTCTTTTCAGCATGAAAGAGATACCAGCCTACTTCATTCTTCCTCCACTGGCACATAAAGAATGTCCATTCAAGTGGTGGAAGAGCTACGAAGAAACATTCGGTACAGGTTTCCTTCCAAACCTTGCTAAAAAATACCTATGTGCGCAACCTTCTTCAGTTGCCAGTGAAAGGCTATTCAGCACAGGAGATATATACGAGTCAACAAGAAGTAGATCGATGCCGAAACATGGAAAATAACTTCTCTTTTCTCATTATAACCTCAAATTATTTTATTTCAAATACTAAATTTTAAGTTCAACTTTATATATCTTTAAACATCAAGTACTTTATTATTAAGAATTGTTTAGTGGTAATAACATTTAACTTTCAATAGATCTAGATTTCTAATTAATACTGACTTTTCATACCATATAATAATATCAACATATCAAACAATTTTCTTCCTTACAATTAAAAGAGGAAATATGTATAATCCTAAATTATAATTGAAAATCATTCGATACAGAACAGAGGAATGTGGTAATGCAACCATAAAACATGCGGAATATACAGCAAGCCCAAGTCTAATAAAACCCACTGGGATTTAAGGACTTGCAGGTAATCATTGAAAAATCAGTAACTTATTAACGAACACCAAACCCTCTTCTCTATAAAGTATGGAACATTGAACTTGAGTATTCTTAAAGTTAAAAATGTTTTAATTTTAGATATCGGTTATCGGCTGATATTTGCTTAACCAGAACCAATATATCTGTGCATCCTTACCTTCAATCTCACAAAGTCATGCTCTACAACTCATTTCCAAAACTCACAGGCAACCATACTTTCTCACATGCAATCACTCTACCATTCTCCAATTCACTAATCCTCACCTTCAATGGTATTTGGATTCAACTTATCATACTTATTATTTTAACATTCACTAAGGAAATCTGTGTCCCATGTGTCAATCAGTCCAGAGAATACACATTCAACAATTTTTACTCTAGCATCCACTATTCCAGGATCACCATGCTGATAATAAACCATCAGTATCCTAGGAGTCTCATTTGCCAAATTACATCCTCTTCCAAAATATATCAGCCTCATCCTTCTTTCATACAACTTCTCAATACCCTAATTATAATGCACTCCATTCATACATTATAAGTGCAGTCTACAAGGCATCTAGCGCACTAACTCGCTCATCCCTATACACAATTGGTCTTTCACCAACATAGTGTACATGAACAATCACATCATACAATTTTTATAAAAATGACTCACAACAATTGAAACCCTTTGGAATGGCGGAACCCTGTGCATACACATTGCATTCAACTCTTTTAAAAAGTTCTGCACCTTTGCCATGCCAATCATGGCAGGTATCTTACATACATTACCTATTGCATCCTTCCTTAAATCATCCACTGTATGGGCACTAACTTTCTAATTTTGCTATCCATTCTTAACAATTTCATTATTTTTTATTTAAAAGGGGCCCTATCTGGTGAGTGCTATCAAGAGCATAGGTAAGTCACCAAAATTAATTTTGCCGATATTAAAAGCAAAAAAAAATATCGACAAAATTATGATAAAGAAACAACAAAAAGAAAGAGCCAACTAAGACTAGAAAAACATGAATAGTCCACTCAGGTGGCAGACAGAGAGGCCCCCTCTCTCAGGGGCCAGAGTATGCACCCAGCATACAAACAAAATACACTGGAAGTGACCAAGCTCCTCCAAAAACTCAATTACTACACATGTAGAAATGCACTAACTCTTCCCAAGTACAAACTACAATATGGTAGAGAGTACTCAGCTCAGTACCAGGACAGATAACGTGCTTGAAGGTCTGCCAGACTGGAATATTCAATAAGAATGTGCCATTCTGAGGGACCAAGAAGGCATTGCATTAAGGTTTAGTAGAGTGCTCCATCCTATGAGTACATCCAATTCAAAGGTGATCTGAAGCTGTTGAGGTATTGAAGGGCAAATCCACAGAACAGCCAATGTGATAGCTCACGCAACTTTAGGTCTTCCTTGGCCATCTCTCATCTTCATTGCCAAGCAGCTCAAAGGTCTAACCTTATTGTTGCCATGTAGACATCCTGACAAGCTGGTCTGATCACTGTCCTTACCGACTGTTTGGTGTCCTCCTTTCTCACAATCCCTACATGGCCAGGACCAACATTAGATAATTTCCCCCTCCTCCCGGCTCAGAGCAACTGCAAACCAGGAAGTGCAGAAATTACAGGGCATCAAGGGCACTCTGTGAGTCCCTATGGAGCGGGCTGAAAATCTATGCTCTAATCCCAATCATTCCAACCCGCTCCCTACACTAATTTGGATGTGAGAAATTGAAGGAGAATGAAACGGATTGTATAGACAGTCCTTTACTTACGAAAAAAATACAATAATATTTACAATAGAGGGGTGATTAAATTTCAGATTGCGCTATTTATTTATGTACAATTAATCCTATCTTATGAATACTAATCAATCAATCCTGAAAAACAATTCTATACAAAATTGAACCAAAAAAAAATCTGCAACTAAAACAGTTAATAAATAAAACAACAAAAGGAAAGGCCTCATGTGGTACAAAGGGGAAGATGTCCTGCCAGCCACCACTCAAGGTGGAAAAAAATGCCTAGGACTTATTAAAAAGATGGCGCCTCCGAGCTCAAAATAATGTTAAGAGGCTATATAAAAGCCCTCCTCCTTAAAAATGGGACTTACAATATCTCTACTTTGTATTTTCCAAATCTAGAACGCCAGTCAATTTACAAAAGGCAGGCATCTACTTGGAATTTAATAGAGTGGCCCTTCGAAACAATTACAAATTGTGAATAGTTTGTTTGCAATATAAAAATATATCAAACTTTTATTAGAGTGGCCTGGCAAATTACAATATCAAATTTAAATAGCTGGGGGAGAGAAAAAAACATTTTAGACAAACATGAAATCCCTAATAAATAATATATACAAAAAATAAAAAAAACAACATTTCCACTCACACATTCTTACAGAGGGAGGGAGAGGGTATTTGGAAAAAGGGTGGGAGAATGGCCCTTCACACACATACTCACATTCGCTCCACCACACTCCTTCCTTAGGCCATTTGACCACAGTCACTCACAATACTCTCAATCCTTACTCATGGTACCTTTTATAGTCAATCGCACCCATTCACACTCATCTACTGGTCCCTAGCTACATGTAGCAATCTGTCG
The DNA here is from genome assembly GCA_963969495.1 of Ceratothoa steindachneri. Lineage (NCBI taxonomy): Eukaryota > Metazoa > Arthropoda > Malacostraca > Isopoda > Cymothoidae > Ceratothoa > Ceratothoa steindachneri. The sequence continues at coordinate 110,477,713 of OZ018317.1, read as the reverse complement.
GGGTTGTTCGTCAGTATATCCTGTTAGTCTCTTCATCACTATTGATCATGTCATCCACTATACTTTTAGCCTTCATCACCAGTTCTCCCATCTCTTGACAGAACTCTTTCATACTATTCCATTCAGAACTTTCACTCTTCATACCCCCATTCATCAGCTCCTCACTCACAGCTCTCATCCAACTCAAGGTACACTCTTGCAAAACAGACAAATCACACATCCCCTTTACTCTCAGCGGCTACACTGGAAACCCCTTCAACTGGTTCCCACCAGAAGCCAGAAAAGTCAGTCACCTCCTCATTCTCCACATCGAACTCACCTCTACCCTTACCATTCATAAAACCAGAAAAATCAGCCACACTAGATTCATTCTGCCCAAACACACTATCATTCATACTGTTCACAAGACCAGAAAAATCAGGCACAGGCAGCTCATGCAAACACCTGCTTATGCAAACACTCAATCTCTCTCTCAAGCTCCCCCATACCAGAAAGACTCTGCTCAGACTTACTTGCACTCTTCTTTGTACGCTTTCTACTCCTTGAGACCAAGACAAGCTCTTTCCCGGACAGATCCATACTATCACATTCCTTCTCATCATCATGTACCAAATCTCTCTCTCTGCACAGTTCATACACCGGATGGCTCACCAGGTAGCCAGGAGGTTCTCTCCTCCACCTCCTCAACTGACTCTGATGAGCCCGCACTCCCTCAGTCACACCTTCATTCAAACTCTCCTAAACATATGTCACACCATTCTCCCAGACTCTCACAACTCTATACGGTCCTTCAAACTTCTCACTCATCTTTGACACATTCAACATACCTTTTACTTCTTTTACCTTCAATACTTTTGCACCTATTTCAAACGAACGAAACCTTTCATGTGCCTCACGCCATACATTGTGCTCACCTTCACTCAAACGAAACCTATCTTTCACTCACCTTTCAAAATTCATAACAAACTGACACAGGGACATCCCAGTTGCACTATGCACCATTGAATTATATGCTCATAACACTCTACCCAACCATTCATCCCAGTCATTCAAAGTTGTACTCATCATTCTCAACATCTCACACAAGGTCCTAATTGTATGTTCAGCAAATCCATTCAAAGACAGTACATGCTCCACACCATACTCTCTCAACATTCGCTCAAACACTTCACTCACAAACTCAGGCGCATTATCACTCAGACATCTTCTAGGCTTCCATACACACATAGGAAAAACAACTGCTCAACCACACACACAACAGTCACACCCCTTTTATCTCTCACAGGGGGCTGCATACACAAACTTACTTTTATCATCAACCATAACAACCATACCAACGTTCCCAGCAATCGTACGCGGTAAAGACACACAATTAATTACTACTAATTCAAATTGTTCTTTCCCATCAACTTTCAACATCGGTGGCTTAACTTGCACACCTTGCACCTTTCACTTCTGACACTTTTCACATGTAGTTGCAACATTATTCACAACAGTTCTCAGAAATGGATGGAACACACGCTCCTTCATACACTCCAACAACTTATACTTAGCCATATGCCCATAATTATCATGCACAACTTTCACCAGACCAATCATACCAACCAAGGACATCACAAGTACAACATATCATCTCCATCCTTCATATGCCTCACAAAATATACAACATCCATACAAACAACAAAATCCTTAGCATACCTTTTAAAATCACTCAAACACTCAGGCCATTCATTCAAATCAACACGCATCATTACACACCTTTTCAACTAACTCACAAAAGGAGACATCTCTTGTATCTCTAGAATATCATCACTTAAAATCTCATTCTCATCATCCATGACCAATTCAATCATACTGCAAAATTTGACAACATTCTTCGCACACTCATTCAACCTATCATCTCACATTCACCTTTTATAACACAATCCTTATCAGCATCCAAAAACAAATCATTCAATCTCAAAGTCCACACCAAGCAAGAAACAACATGGCATTTGCTCATCTTTCAAAATCATAAAGTCATGCTTCACATTCACACCACTGCCCAAACTCACTCTCAGACTAATCTGTTCCCATGCCACTATCATTCCATTCCCCAATCCACTTATCAGTAACTTCTTATCCTAAACTCATCATACTTACTCAGAAACCTCTCATTCACTAACAACACTTGCGCATCAGTATCAAACCCCAGAAGAACCTTTCACCAACTTTCACTCTCACTTCCATCATATCAGGTCCACCATGTTTGCAATACACAGAAGGAACAAGCACACCAACATCCACACCGTCATCAACTCCCACATCATCATTCACTACACACTCATCTTCATCTAGACAATCATTCTTCTCCCTCATATACGAACCCTTTTCAATCACCCATTTGTAATGCACACTGCAGATGAACCACATTAGCATTCAAACCCTTCATCTTCTACACATCTTTGTACAATATCGGCCTCTCACCACCAAAGTGCACATAAATAATCACTTCATTACAATCAACACTTCCTGAAATGGCGGGACCCCTTGCATACATATTGCTCTCAATTCTTTCATAAAGTTCCACACCCTCACCATACCAATACTTTCAGGCTTCCTACATACTTCACTCATCACCTCCTTCCTTAAGTCATCCACAATATTGGGCACTCTCACATCTACTCCATCACTCTTCAAATCTTGCAAACCATTCCATACACTCTCAAACAAGGAATCACCACCACCCTTACTCCTTTCCATTCATAATCCCTTTCGGCAAATACTCAGGATCACTCACTCCACACACATTTTCATCATTCGTACCAGGATACCTTGACATCAAATCAGCCACTCCATTCCGTTTACCAGGCACATATTCAATCACAGTCAAAATCACTCAAATCTCCCAAAGTCCTTGCAATCCTACTATCAGCCCATTTCATAAGTTGTAAATACACTAGAGGTTGGTGATCTGTTTTGATCACAAACCTAACACCATACAAAAATGGATGAAACACTTTCAAACAATACCTTATCGCAGCCAACTCTCGCTCCACAGTCGAATACTTTTGCTTTGCCGCATTCATAGCCTTGGATACATACCCAATTATTTGCCTGACATTATCTCCATTCAAACGCTGCTCTTGAATCAGAAAACCTCCCATACAGTACCGACTTGCATCCGTATACAATTCAAGCATCTTAGCTAGCATTCACACTATAGTCTGGGTATGCCAATTCAACATCTTCAGCCGCTGCCTCTTTCAGTCTCTCATACGCTTCATTCATCTTATTCCATCTAACAATCGTACTACCTTACTTGCCCATCCACTCAGTCAGAGGCTTACTTACACCCGAACAATCACATATAAACTTTCGCAGAAACTCAATCAAACCCAAAAACTACTTCACAGTCACCAGTTTCGGAAACATCCGCACCTTCTCAACATACTTACGTGACTTTCGCAACCCATTCTAGCTCACCATATGCCGAAGGAATTCCACTTCTTTCGCAAACCAGTCACACTTCGCTACTTTCACCTTCACACCAACACTCTCCAACGTTCTCAACACATCATTCACCAATCTCATATGCTCCTCAAAACTCTGTCATAATCAAAATATCATCTATAAACCACAATCACATTCTTACTCAACACAACATTCATCACCTGCTAGAAGGCTCCGGGAGCATTAGCCAACCCAAAGCTGAGGTTTTGGAACTGATAATGCCTTTTTGTAGAGGAAAAGGCAGTCACCGGCTGCCTTTCCTCAGCAATGGACATCTGGTAATATCCCCATACCAAATACAGCTTTGTAAACCATTTCATCCCATGCATACTCTAGATATACTCAGATGCCACACATCAGAAACCTTTCTTTCACAGTCCTTTCATTCACCTTTCGATAATCCACACACAGACGCAATCTTCCATCCAGCTTACGTACAGACACAATCAAACTATTCCATGCACTCTCACTTTCTTCAATCACCCCTCAATCATTCTAATTCCACACACTGCTCCTCAATCTCATCAGCAACCGGACATGGGCAATGTCTCAGCTGCTGATAGATTGGGGTGTCCTCCTTCAGGACAATCTTAAATTCTGGGAGGTTTGCTACCCCGAAATCCAGATCACCCTTATTGAGGACCCCCTTTCACTCACATAGCATTCAATACACATCCTCCCTTTCATATTCAGTCAAACATTCATCCAATTCCACCATCCTTTCAACTTCATTATACGTCCATTCACATGTATTTTAATTCACAACATTTACCCTGACATCCATGCTATCATCCATACCTACCTCATTGACAGAGAAGAGGTGACCCAGTATATCTCCAACTTGGATCCCTCTAACCTGCCCTTTCACAATGGGGTCCGCCTGCACACATACAAAAGGATCATTCATTCACATCAAGCCATCAAACACACAAGCAACAAGCCTTACCTTATAACACACATCCTTTCCATCCAATATCACAGTGTTTTCACCCACATCCAAATTAACATCCTTACTCCAACTCACTCTAACAGACACCCTTTCACCCTTCACAAGCCTTACTCTCCATAGCAGTCATCTCAATACCGGTAAACACACTCCTCAAAACACTACCATCTTACCCTACATACAACTTATACACCCCACAGGATGCACAACCATACGGTTCATTTTCATAAAATCATACCATACTCACTACTTACCTTATCAACCACAAAGAATTAATATTCATCAACATACCATGCATTCGAACAGGTGACCTTATCATTCCAATCAAAGGCACTCTCATACTAACAATCCCTACCAAACTACCCTTACACTCAGACAGGAGAGCTTTATCACTCACCTTGTCATACACATCCTTATATACCAAGCTCGTCTTGCATCCAGACTCTATCAAAGCTAAACACTCAGTCCCATTCAATTCAACCTTCACACTCAGACACTCATACTTCCTACCAAACAGCACTTTCACACTAAACAGACTTACCAACACATTATTTGCACCCATGCACCCAGAGGATACTTCACCAGGTACCCTCTTACAATTCAGTTTCCCGCTTCAGACTTTCCATTCACACCTTGCGCTCTCAGCCTAATCCAACACTTTTCACTTGAATGTCCTTCTATCATACAATAACTACATATAATCCTCTGGTCAAAACACATCCTCGCATAATGACCAGCCTTTCTACAATTACCACAAGCATACTTCATACTTCCCCCAGCAGTTGCTCCACCATTCAACTTTGGACAGTCTATCTTCAAATGGCCTCTTTCTTTACATTCGAAGCACTCTTTCACTTTCTTATTGCTTTGGTTTTTGGTAGTGGAAAATGAGTGTTTTGTAAAATCTGGTGTGGTTGTGGTGAACTTGCAGAGTAGGGTGTTTCAAAAAATTGTAATTTCAAATTTTGTCTCAGCTGTATGTTGTTATGTATTTGTATAAACATAAATTTGTACCCACCTGATATTTACATATCACTGCAGAGTAACCCCAAAGTTTTTATTTATACACAAGTTTATGGTTATTTTCAGACTACTTCTAACATAAAACAATGTGCAAAGATACTTAAACTTTTGGGGATCCAGATTTAGTTGCAGCTGGGCTGTGAAGTCTTGGTTTATTTCCAAAATTATATTATATTCACTAAGTAATATTTATGTCTTGCGCAGACGCCGGCTTAGAACATACTGAAAAATATTTCTTGCAGTCTGTCTTTGATTTCAACATCTAATACACAGACGTGAATAGAGCTGTTCTAGCCGTTTGTCATTACATTATAACAAGTGATTATTTATTTGGGAAAATTATTAATTATTTAGCATTAACACTACTAGTTATTTTACTAAATAGCTTAATGAAACTTGGATTTATTTATTTAAGTATTTAATTGAAATAAACAAATCTCACTATCAGAGCCGAACTACCAAGTGATTGTTGATTATAAAGGACTACATTTCCTTGCTCCCAATTTTTAAACAGTTTATTATTGTATTTAATTTAAAGTTACAGGAATAAAAACTCTATTCCAATTCAGAAAAAGCAACCCTAATTTCTAACATACTCTTTCAAAAGATTGCGATTCTAAAATTGCAATAAATAACTTGAAGAAGCATGTTATATTATTTACAAGGGCAACCTTTATTCTACTTAATTAATTTGGTTCATTTACCAAAAGCTAATCAAAGGCACAAAATTTTTAATACGTAGTACCATCCTCACCCTACAAAAGGTGTAGCATTTTTAAAATATTTACACTAATACTAACTTAGCTTGCCATAGGTTAGATACTATTTTTATTTATTCATTTAATTATTTACATATATATTTTTTATTTTACTTTTATTATTTTCAAAGAATTATATTTACAATGCCCTTATCCTTAATTAAGGTTATTAAGAATAAAGCATTAAATTATAACTTCGTCACTCTGAAAAAAGTTTCAAGAGTGTAGCATTTTAAAGTAATCGTAAAGCGTCCTCATTCTGATATATGATAGTCAAGAGTGTAGCATTTTAGTCCTGAAGTAAAAAAGTAATTTCAATATTGAACCCATCAAATTTATTCCAGGATAAGCAGGTTCATTAAGTGAAGGCAATTCCTTATTAGTTTTTAAAGAACAATTGATCCCCTCTCTAAATTTATCAATTTGTTCTTTATCAAAGGAAACTAAAACTCTTTCTCATCCTTTTTTATGCCCATGGATTCAAGACTAAAAAGGTGTTCAAGTCCATTATCTACCTCACTGTCTTCTAATATATGTTCCAAAGGATTGAAGTAAGATTTAAGAGGATCCATTACTAAGTTGATCATAGTTTTAGTTTTATTATTCAAATTTTCATCCTTCTTTTTAACTATGGAGGACATAACCGATTTACTTCATTACCATCTTTTACAGAAAAACCACCTACATTGGAGTTGCAGATTACTGTCACAAGAGACCGGGTCCTCAAAAAGCTTGAAGCCCTAAGGACAGATAAGTCACCTGGCCCAGATGCAATCCACCCTCGAGTACTAAAAGAGCTAGCTAACATACTGGCGATACCCCTAAGCATTTTGTTCAACCAGAGCCTGTCGAAAGGGAAAGTTCCAACACAATGGAAGATAGCCACAGTAGTCCCTATTTACAAAAAGGGAAAGAAAACAGACCCAGCTAACTATAGGCCAGTATCACTAACATCTGTGATATCAAAAATGCTTGAAAGAATCATCACTGAAGATATTACAGACGAAGCTTGAGAAAAAATGGAGCAACCACCCTGACAAATTCAGCTACAGATACTCCTATTAGTGCCTATATGAAGCACTATTAACAAGCAACGCTGATACTCTGAAGAGGATCACCCCACCTTGGTATGGGTCTAAATACCCTAATCGGGTAATAAATGACCATACTTAAGGTAAATTACTTAAGGTAAATTTATCCAAAAAGTTGAAAACATTACCAACAGGAGCTACTCTATTATTTACTACTAAACAAGATCCACACAAGATTTTAGTCCAAGTAACCGATGGTAAAAATTTAATTATATCTATTCCTAACAACATATCTACTGTTATATTTTCATGGTTTCTGTTATCACAAAAGGTCTCATCCAATAAAGCCATGTTATTACTTTTAAACTTATTTATTATATGATTCATGCCTGGTACCTCAAAGTTTATATTTAAAGATTTATCCACTAACAAGGGTATAAAAACTAACTTGTTATTGATCCTTATCCCAGTGGACATTTGTTTAAACCCCTTATTTTCTTGACCTATATATGTGCATACATCACACTCTAGTCCCTACAACTCTTCCACATCCTGGCAAAGATCTTTAGCTGTGGCTTCAGAAATGTTAAGACCTCTGACTGTCAGTGTCAATCAGACATCTCACTTTCCTAGCCTTATTACCTTTTTTTAATGCAGTCATAGTTGGCAGAATGTGAGAAGCATCAAAACTTCTTTGGGCAAAACATAAGCTTACATTAGTTTTAAGAGTTGACCTTGCTTCACTCAAAGAAGGGTACAAAGGGCACAATCATTTTCATCATGCCCTGACACAGCACATCTAGTGCACAGCAAAAGTTTTCTGAGCCTGCCCAATTTATCATTGAAATTTTTTAAATTGACTCACTTTCCCAAAGTATGGCCTTCAGCTGTACACAAATTACAAATTAATTAATTTACTTTAGTATTTACAGATTTAAATTTTCAATCGTACTTTTACCTTCTTTATTTTCCTTATGTTTAAATGATGAACTACTAGTGTTAGGTTTACTAAAAAATTTCATTAAGATAAATTTTTACAGATGTATATTCAGGGTCAAATTGTAGATTAGGTGCAGCATTTAAAATATTCTTGAAAGTTTCATCAATGATATAATTTACATCAAGAAATTTTCGTTTCAGCATCTGAATTGCCAAGAGGTAATTACTATCAGAAATAGTTAGATGTTTAAGTACTTTCAAGGCATAGTCCCTTAAGTACCCATACAAATAAATTTGTTCAGCAGAATCAGATAATTTTTTCTGGACCCAATAACATTATTAAAGTGACTTAAAAAGGTATTAAAGGCAAATTTGTCCTTTTCTTTTCCAGTAAAAATGCCACATTCTAGAGGAGGGGGTTTTCCGTCAGACATATTTATTCTAGACATCATATCTAAAACTTTTTCAGCAGATATGTTACCAGGAGCTCCACTTGACTTATTTATATATTCTTCATATTGATCTACCTCTATACTAGTTGCAATTATATATTCTGCTTGATCATCTAACTCACCATTATAATATCTTTCATCACTACAACTTATTTGATTCGTCTCCAATACTCCATTAATTTTTTCATCAAAACTTTTAACCTGAGTAATTTCTTTTTCAATTTCTTTAATTTGAGTCTTACAAAGGAAAGAGGTTAATTTAGTTCCATCATGAAGCTCCTTCAGTTTCTTTAAATAAATACAGACCTTTATTTATGAGTCCCTCGCATTCTCCACAAGGTACTTATCATGACCTTAGGGTCAACCACCATCTCCTCCTCAAAAGGAGAACCCTTAACAGACTAGTCATCGGCCATGTTTACCTTAATTAATTATTTACTATATTTATAATAGCTATTTACTAAAATTATATTTACAACCTAGAAATATCTACAAGTTAACACATTCCTTCAAGTTATCTATGCAGTGGGTTATTTTAAGTACCATTTTTTAAGGGGATACAGAACCGAGAGCATCAGCACATAACCCCACTAACGCTGTGGTGCAGCGAATGTGAGTTTGTATGAAGGGCCATTCTCCCACCCCTTTTCCCTCCCTCTTTAAGAATGTGTGTGTGAGAGGGAATGGGTTTTTTATTATATTTTCTTTTGTACATATGTATTTGATTTCATGTTGTGTGAAAAAGGTTATTTAACATCTCATGTTTTTTCTTTAAATTAGCTACTAAATGTTAAAGATTTTTCTGAGACAGCACTCAAGTAAAGGAATAAATAAACATTGCCTGCATTTTGTAAGAGCGACTGAAATAAAAACATTTTGAAGAAATTTAAATAAAATTTAAGAAGTCTTCTAATAGTAGTTGATTGCAGAGGGCTATTTTTAATAGCCTAAAGAAGTGACTGGATCTTGACGAAAATTGAGCTTGGAGGCGCCAGGCCCCATAAGATACGCACACCCAATTTTTGTCACAAGAGTGACTGCTGGCAAGATTTCACCCCAGGAGGGGGGGGCAAATCGTAAACCTTGGTACCACATAAGATAATTCCTCTTTTTGTTTTCTCTTGTCTTTTTGTATTTGCTGTCTCTTTAGTATTAATATATATATTTTCGATTGATAGGGTTCCAAGATAGGATTGCTTTAGTTATATATAAATAGGCTCATTGTGTGCATATTTACCCATATTTTTGTAAATATTATTGTATGTTTTTTGTTAGTGAAGGACTGTACATACAATCCGTTTCATTCTCCTTCAATTTCTCATGTCCAGATTAGTGTAGGAAGCAGGTTGGATCGATTGGGGTTAGTCTAGATTTTTGGCCTGCTACAACACAACTCATGCGATTTGACTCAATAAGCAAGCAAGCACACTCACCTTGTGGTGGAGCGAATGTGAGTGTGTGTGTGAAGGGCCATTCTCTCACTTTTTTTCCAATACCCTCTCCCTCCCTCTGTGCGAACGGGTGTGTGTGAATAACTGGAATTTAAATTTTGTTTTGTTTTTTTCAATTTTTATTGATTGTTTGTATTCTCTTTTCAGAGATATTTTGAAAAAAATCTTTTGTCAGATATAAATATAAAGATAAATATTTAAAGAATTATCAAAGATGTAAATTAGTTGTGCGCACTTGGATATACATTTAGAGGTAAGATAGTTAATGAAATTACTCGGGTAATGCCCACTTATTGATTTCCCTTCCCTATATAGTAAATGGATCATAAATGGGGGATATCATCTCTTCTACAGAGAGTGGAAGCTTAGATGGACTGTGAGAGGGGTTCTCTAGGCGAGTGCTCCGCCCAGCCCTGAGACGGAGGGCTTTCATACCTCGCTTGCCACCTGCACTGCCCAGCTGCATTGGCTGACGAGCCTGCCCCCTTTTATATTGGCCTACTACCACCCACCTCCAGCGCACAAGTGATAGTCCCGTGCCCCTTTTTTCATTCGGTTGTTGTTTTTTCATTTCGTTGTGTGGATATATTTGAGTAAATTTGTTCTCTTCGCCCATTAAAAATTTGGGGGGTATCTTGTTTGGATTGAGGAATTTTGCTTCATTTTGAAGTGTGCACACTTTTCTTGTAAATATAAATTATAATTATATTTGTAATTATTATTGTATTTTATTTGTAAGTAAAGGACTGAATATACAATCCGTTTCATTCTCCCTCAATTTCTCATGTCCGAATTAGTGTAGGAAGCGGGTTGGAACGATTGGGATAAGAGCATAGATTTTTGGCCCGCTACAACCTGAATGATGTAAGTCACCTAAAAGATTGACACCCACAAGCCAATGTATTCACTTAATGTAGTCGCTTACTGAAGTGGCAGCAGACCCATCCGTCCCCACAGCCTCCACGGATGGAGAGGAGCCCCCAGGCCAGATGGACCAGCCTCAGTCAGGTCCTACTTTGAGATTTAGAAGGTCCAGGTAGTCGCAGGGGCACCAGTCGGAAAATATCCCTCTCCTCCTTGTACTTACTGCCTTGGAAAGGGTGGATTCGGGTTCGGTGCTTGGCACCGAGCCCGGATTCCCCCCCATGGAAGGCCCTACCGTCTGAGTCTGGGTTGCCTCTAGGCCCATGTCTATCTCAGGGGGGGGGGGCTCCAGTTGGCCATCCCCCCCTAGGACATCGCCGGTCCCATTGGCAGCATTGTCACTAGTCATGTGTGGGGAGGCACAGGCCTTGACTCCGGCAAGGTTCAATATTCTTGCCAGAAAGTCTTTTGAGGGAAGTCTTTTGGGCACGGCATAAAATTGATAATGTGTGAAGAGAAAAGGAAAAGGGATGTGAGGAAGGTATGGGTGGGGATGAAGCAGGTTGTTAAAAAAACACCATCCCGAACTGGAGCTCAGGGGTTAAGGAACATTGTTACCTCCCCCCTCAGCCCCAATCTGGGACGGCTGGCTGAGAAGAAGGTCAGCATGTACCCTGTGAAATTAGAGGCTGACCAGAGAAAGTTGTGGGAGAGGTTGTATGAAAAGCGAGGAAACCAGGAGGAAACAAGTGTTTTTGAAGGAAGGAGAAGAGGCTAAGCTGGGGCTGGACAGGGTGCTGAATCCTGTCAGCACGGCGACCAGGATGGCAAATCGCCGCACCCCTTATGGGAGTAACCTAGAATGAATGTTGTCTGGGCCAGATGACTTACTAGTATTTAGTTATTTCCCTATTCACATTAATGGTATTCAACACTACTTCCCTTGACCTAGAATTATCATCTATTAATCTATCTGGATTCTCTTCTGTAAATACTGAAGAAAAATTATCATCAAGAACCTCTACTATTTCCTCATCAGATTGTTTCAAACCTCCTTCATATCTAATAGGCCCTAGTTTATCACTATTTGATTTGTTATTAATTCTGTAAGAATTTTCTTGGATCTTTATTATTATTTTGAGATAATTTAATTTCTGCCACCCTTTTGCTCTTCTTAATAATCAGAAAAAAAACACTTTTTTGCCGCGCCACCGATCTTATTAGCTTGACTAATAGATTCAGTGCCCTAAGAGAGGAAGTAACTGGAAGTGATATGACTGATGGGGGTGGGGGTGGAGTTCGAGTGACTGGTAGTTTGAATGAGAATAGGAGTGGGGATGGAGTTAGGTCTGTGGGGGTTAGGAATAGGAGTCTGACTGAAGTGCTTGTGATGGGTGATTCGCGAGTTAGATATTTAGATAGGAAGTTGAATGCAAGTAGATTGAATGGTTTGAGGGTGTGTTTGCCGGGTGCTGGAGTGAGAGATCTGTCTGATAGGTATGAGGAACTGGTGTCTGGCTGTGCAAGGGATGCCGTTGTGATTACACATGTAGGAGTGAATGATGTGAAGAAAGTGGGTGCATGTGAGTTACATGAGAGGTACAAGAAGTTGATTGAAAAGGTGAAAGAAAGTAGAATGAAAGGTGTTGTGACAGGTGTGCTTCCAAGAATGGATGTTGGGGTAGAATGGATGTCTCGTGCAATTGGTCTGAATGATTATGTGAGGAGGATGTGTGAGATGGAAGGTGTCATGTTTGTGGATGTGTGGGATAGGTTTGTTGGAATGAAAGAAATGTATGCGATGGATGGACTGCATTTGAGTAGGAGGGGGGTAGATGTGTTGTGGGAGGAGTATGATCGTGTTATTAGGTCTTTGCGGGCGGGAAACTAGATACTAATAGTGGTCAGGGAATTATGAGAGGACATTATAGTACTGAAAGTAGAATGGACTTGGCAGATAACAGAAATAGGTTCCAAGGCGATAGAGGTGAGGTCATTCAAGTTTCAAGAGGTGCTTCAGGGATAGGGGGGTTAAATTGTTTCTATACAAATGCTCGTAGTCTTAGAAACAAGAAGGATGAGCTATTTAGTTATATTAGCAATGAGGATATAGATATATTATGCGTTACTGAATCATGGGTTAATGAAATAGAATTTAGTGACACTATAAGTGAATTTGATTTTCAGGGCTATAATATGTACATTAGTCAAAGGACAGGTAGGATTGGTGGAGGAATAATTATCTATATAAAAAACAACATTGTTTCAAGTTTAAATACTTCAATAAAGCAGGATGGAGTTGAGTCACTTTGGATAGATATTAGGTTCAGTAAAAATAGAATGGTGCATTTGGGAGCTTTTTACAGGCCACCTGGGCAGACTGATGATATAGATGAACTAATGATAAGGGAAATAAGTAAGGGATGTGAAACAGATGCAGTTATTATTGGGGACTTCAACTTAAACTCTGTGGACTGGGAAAATATGATAGGTAGGGATAGAACAAGTGGCAGGTTCATAGAATGCTTTGAGGATAATTTTTTGAATCAATTTGTTAATGAGCCAACGAGGGGGGACAATATATTAGATTTAGTACTTTCTAACAGTGATCATTTAGTTCAAGAATTGACTGTTGGGGAAGCATTGGGAAATAGTGACCATCAGATAGTTCATTTTAACTTGGGAATTGAGAAGGGTAAAATAACTGAGAATGCTGAAAAAGTTCCAAATTTTCATAAGGGAGATTATGTAAAACTTCGAAGCTTGCTAAATTTGGTAGACTAGGATATAGAATTCAGAGGTAAAAATGCTTATGGGATGTGGGATACTTTCAAGCATATAATAAATGTAGTCCAAGAACAATGTATCCCAATGAAGGCCATTAGGAACAAAAGTAGGAAACCATTATGGTGGAATCAGGAGATAGCTAGAAAAATTTCAGAGAAGAAAAGGGCATATAAAAAATTACAGGTAGAAAATAATATTCAAAATTTAAGTGATTATAGAATGGCTAGGAATGAGTTAAATAAGATTATAAAGAAGAACAAAAGGGTGTCAGAAATTAAATTAGCTCAGGATAGCAACAAAGATCCTAGAAAGTTCTTTAGTTACTATAAAACTAATAACAAGTCTGGCAGAGTTAAAATAGGACCTATCAAATATGAAGGGTTTGTGAGAGAAACTGATGAGGAAATAGTTGAGGTACTAAATGGTCATTTTGCATCAGTATTTACAAAAGAGAAACTAAATAGTCCTATGTATAGTACTCATAGGTCAGGAAAAGAGGTGTTTACTAACATTTGTGTGGATCGGAGGATGATAAAAGGACTAATAGGTGATTTAGATACTACCAAGGCCTCCGGCCCTGATAATATTCATTCTAGGATACATAAGGAAGGGGTAGAAAGTATCTCAATAGCTCTGGACAAGTTATATACTAGGTCATTGGAATATGGAGAAATACCCGATGATTGGAAGAGAGCGAATGTAGTCCCCATTTTCAAGAAGGGTAGTAAAGAGGATCCAAATAACTTTAGACCGGTTAGCCTAACTCCTGTAGTCTGTAAAATTCTTGAGAAAATAGTTAAAAAAGGGATTTGCCAACATCTAGAGAGGGAGGGGTTAATCAGCGATGCTCAGCATGGGTTTAGATCAGGTAGATCATGTTTGACTAACTTACTAGACTTTCTGGAGTTTGTAACAGATCAAGTAGATAAAGGAGAGAATGTAGATATAATTTACTTAGATTTTAGTAAAGCATTTGATAAGGTACCACACAGGAGACTAGTTCATAAATTAAAAATGATTGGGATATGTGGGGGTGTTTCAAATTGGATAGCTGAGTGGCTGAAAGACAGGAAGCAAAGGGTAGTGCTAAATGGTGTAAAGTCAGAGTGGAGGGATGTTATCAGTGGGGTTCCTCAGGGATCAGTTCTAGGTCCATTATTATTTGTCATCTATATAAACGATCTTGGGGAGGCAGTTAATAATAAAGTGTCAATTTTTGCGGATGATACCAAATTAGCAGCTGTAGTTAAAGATATTGATGATAATTTTAAAGTGCAGGGGGACTTAAATAAATTGTTATCCTGGGCACATAAGTGGCAAATGACTTTCAACCTTGATAAGTGCAAAGTTATTAACATGGGAAAAGATAATAGAGAATTTAACTATGAAATGGATGGGCATTGGCTGAGCTCAGTAGAGGATGAGAAAGATCTAGGAGTAGTAATAGATAAGTCATTAAGGTTTTCTAAGCAGTGTATTGAAGCAAGAAATAGGGCTAATAGAGTGCTGGGTTTTATTAAGAGAAATGTCAGTTACAAAAGTAAGGAGGTTATTCTTAAACTCTATAACTCTTATGTTAGGCCACATCTAGAGTACTGTATACAGGCATGGTCCCCACATTTTAGACACGATATTAACCTTCTTGAGTCAGTGCAACGGAGGGCAACAAAGATTATTCCTTCCCTGAGGCACCTTGAATATGAAGATAGACTGAGGGTGTTAAATATGTTCTCGTTCGAAAGGAGGTGTGTGAGAGGGGATATGATTGAGCTCTTTAAAATTTTTTCCGGGATAGATAAATTGGATGTTAGCAAGTTTTTTGAGTTAGATGATGGAAATCGGACTAGAGGTCACCACTTGAAAATTAAAAAGCAAGGGTGTAGGTTGGATTTAAGAAAGTATTTTTTCACCAATAGAGTGGTAGACTTCTGGAACAAATTGCCGCAGAGGGTAGTAGGTAGTCCAAATCTAAATGTATTTAAGAGTAGGTTGGATGAGTTTATGGGAAGGGAAGGTTGTGATGGTTCCTAAGTTTTGTATATATTAATATTGTTTGTATATATCTATAGCTGCATGATTTAGTTCTTGACAAGCCTTGATTGGTGATACCCTTGTTTCTGGATGCAATCCTCTGGATGTAGTTTTCCTGGGAGTTTGGGTGCCTTGAAAAAGAGGCCGCTTGACTCGGATGACCTGTGATGAGCCCTTGTGGCTTTTGTCATCCGTTGTATTGTATTGTGGGGGACTTTGATTTTGTCTTCCCCTGGTGATGGTGCTTTTTGTGGGTGGGTTTTGACGGAGGCGGATGACCTTTGATAGGCCCTTGTGGCTTTTGTCATCCGTGTAATTATGTTATGTTATGTAGTCTGTAAAATTCTTGAGAAAATAGTTAAAAAAGGGATTTGCGAACATCTAGAGAGGGAGGGGTTAATCAGTGATGCTCAGCATGGGTTTAGATCAGGTAGATCATGTTTGACTAATTTACTAGACTTTCTGGAGTTCGTAACGAATCAAGTAGATAAGGGAGAGAATGTAGATATAATTTACTTTGATTTTAGTAAAGCATTTGATAAGGTACCACATAGGAGACTAGTTCATAAAATAAAAATGATTGGGATATGTGGGGGTGTTTCAAATTGGATAGCTGAGTGGCTGAAAGACAGGAAGCAAAGGGTAGTGCTAAATGGTGTAAAGTCAGAGTGGAGGGATGTCTTCAGTGGGGTTTCTCAGGAATCAGTTCTCCGCCCATTATTATTTGTCATCTATATAAACGATCTTGGAGAGGCAGTTAATAATAAAGTGTCAATTTTTGTGGATGATACCAAATTAGCAGCTGTAGTTAAAGATATTGATGATAATTTTAAAGTACCGGGGGATTTCAATAAATTGTTATCCTGTGCACATAAGTGGCAAATGACTTTCAACCTTGATAAGTGCAAAGTTATAAACATGGGAAAAGATAATAGAGAATTTAACTATGAAATGGATGGGCATTGGCTGAGCTCAGTAGAGGATGAGAAAGATCTAGGAGTAGTAATAGATAAGTCATTTAGGTTTTCTAAGCAGTGTATTGAAGCAAGAAATAGGGCTAATAGAGTGCTGGGTTTCATTAAGAGAAATGTCAGTTACAAAAGTAAGGAGGTTATTCTTAAACTCTATAACTCTTATGTTAGGCCACATCTAGAGTACTGCATACAGGCATGTTTCCCACATTTTAGACACGATATTAACCTTTTTGAGTCAGTGCAATGGAGGGCAACAAAGATTATTCCTTACCTGAGGCACCTTGAATATATAGATAGACTGAGGGTATTAAATATGTTCTCATTCGGAAGGAGGTCTGTGAGAGGGGATATGATTGAGCTCTTTAAAAAATTTTATGGGATAGATAAATTGGATGTTAGCAAGTTTTTGGAGTTAGATGATGGAAATCGGACTAGAGGTTACCACTTGAAAATTAAAAAGCAAGGGTGTAGGTTGGATTTAAGAAAATATTTTTTCACCAATAGAGTGGTAGACTTCTGGAACAAATTGCTGCGGAGGGTAGTAGGTAGTCCAAATCTAAATGTATTTAAGAGTAGGTTGGATGAGTTTATGGGGAGGGAAGGTTGTCATGGTTCCTAAGTTTTGTATATATCTATAGCTGCATGATTTAGTTGTTGACAAGCCTTGATTGGTGATACCCTTGTTTCTGGACGCAATCCTCTGGATGTAGTTTTCTTGGGAGTTTGGGTTCCTTAAAAAAGAGGCTGTTTGACTCGGATGACCTATGATGGGCCCTTGTGGCCTTTGTCATCTGTTATATTATATTATGGGGGACTTTGATTTTGTCTTCCCCTGGCGATGGTGCATTTTGTGGGTGGGTTTTGACGGATGTGGATGATCTTTGATAGGCCCTTGTGGCTTTTGTCATCCATGAAATTATGTTATGTTATGTTATGTTATGTTACCAATATTTTTTCATTAATAAAGTGGTAGATTACTGGAATAGTTTGCCATCTGAGACGGTAGGGAGGGAGGGTTGACTTTGGGGGTGTATTCTGGACTCATTCCTGTGGATACAGTTTTTTATTATTGTATATTAAGATTTGGATTTTGATGAGTCTTGATGATGCTTTTTGTTTTTGACACATAGTTCAAGGATTGAGTGTAGGGGAATCATTGGGAAACAGTGATCATCAGATGGTTCGGTTTAATTTGCAAATAGTTAAGGGTAGAACAATGACAACCTCCACAAAAATTGCAAATTTTTATAGGGGAGATTACAATAAATTACGCAGCATGCTAAATAAGATTAGGTGGTATATAGAATTCAATGGAAAGAATACTTATGAGATGTGGGATATTTTTAAGACTATAAGAACATAAGAAAAGAAGGAGACTGCAAAAGACCATTCATGGCCTACACTTGGCAGCTCCTGGTTCAGGAACAGTGTATTCCAATGAAGTTTATTAGGAAGAAATGTAGGAAACCATTATTGGTGGAATCAAGAAATAGCTAATAAAGTTTCAGAGAAAAAAAGGGCATACTAGAGATTACAAAGTGAGAGTAGTTTAGATAATTTAAACCATTATAGGTCAACCAGAAATGAACTAAATAAGATTATTAAGAAGACCAAAAGGACAGCAGAAATTAATTTAGCTAAAAATAATAATAAAGATCCTAAAAAATTCTTTAGCTATTATAGAATCAATAATAAATCTAACAGTGATAAAATAGGGCCTATTAAATATGAAGGGGTTTTGAAAGAATCTGATGAGGAAATAGTAGAGGTCCTTAATGATCATTTTGCTTCAGTATTCACAGAAGAGAAACCAGTTAAATTAATTGATGATAATTCTAGGTCAAGGGAAGTAGTGATAAATTCTATTAATATAGACAGAGAAGAAATTAAAGGGCTTATAATGCAGTTAAATACTAGTAAGGCATCTGGCCCTGACAACATTCATTCTAGGATACTCAAAGAAGGTGTAGAAAGTATTGCAGTAGCTCTTGAGAAGATATTTATTAGATCACTAGAGTCTGGAGAAATACCAAATGATTGGAAATTGGCAAATGTAGTGCCAATTTTCAAAAAGGGAAGCAAAGAGGACCCAAATAACTTTAGACCGGTAAGCTTAACTTCTATAGTCTGTAAAATTCTTGAGAAGATGGTTAAGAAGGAAATTTCTGATCATCTAGAGAGTAGCAGGTTAATTAATGATGCTCAGCATGGTTTTAGAAAAGGTAGATCGTGTTTAACTAATTTATTGGATTTTATGAAAAATAGGAAACAGAGAGTTGTACTGAATGGAGTGAGGTCAGAGTGGAGGAATATTATTAGTGGCGTACCTCAGGGATCAGTTTTAGGCCCTTTAATATTTTTAATCTATGTAAATGATCTTGGGCAAGGTATAAATAGCAAAGTGTCAATTTTTGCTGATGAGACTAAATTGGCAGCTGTAGTCAAAGAGGTTGAGGGTAGCTTTAAAGTGCAGGGTGACTTAAATAAGTTGTTAGCTTGGGCTCAGAAGTGGCAGATGACTTTTAACCTTAAAAAATGCAAAGTTATTAACATGGGGAGAGATAATAGGGAATTTAGCTATGAGATGGATGGGTATTGGCTTAATTCAGTTTAAGATGAGAAGGACTTAGGAGTAGTAGTAGATAGGTCACTGAAATTTTCAAAGCAGTGTATTGAGGCAAAAAATAGAGCAAATAGGGTGCTAGGTTACATTAAAAGAAATGTTAGCTACAAGAGTAAGGAGGTCATCCTTAAACTATACAACTCCTATGTCAGGCCACATTTAGAGTACTGTATACAGGCATGGTCACCACATTTTAGACATGATATAAACTTATTAGAGTCAGTACAAAGGAGGGCAACAAAAATAATACCATCCCAGAAGCACCTTGAATATGAAGATAGGCTGAGGGTATTAAATATGTTTTCATTTGAAAGAAGGTGTGTGAGGGGAGATATGATTGAGCTTTTTAAAATCTTTTCTGGGATGGATAAATTGGATTTCAGCAAGTTATTTGAGTTAGAAAGTAGTAATAGAACTAGAGGCCACCACTTAAAGATTAACAAACAGAGGTGCAGACTGGATGATAGAAAATATTTTTTCACTAACAGAGTGGTGGATTATTGGAATAGTTTGCCACCTGAGACTGATTATATGGGGATGGAGGGTTAATTTCTTACTTTTTGGTATAGGGATATGTTTCTTGACTCATTCCTGTGGATGCAGTTTCTTTTTATTGTATATTTTGTGGGACTTTGATTTTGTTTTTGACAGACTCCTATGGAGGCTTTAAATTATATATTAAGAACATAAGAAAAGAAGGAGACTGCAAAAGACCATTCATGGCCTACACTTGGCAGCTCCTGTTCCAGTAGATGCATGGTTGGACATAATCCTATGTATTGTTAAATTGTATATTGTAGATGCATGATCTGACAAAATCCTATGGATGCATTAAATGGGTGGGATTTGATGGATACGGATGACCTTTAATAGGCCCTTGTGGCTTTTGTCATCCGTGAAATTATGTTATGTTATGGTTCTAATTGTATATTATAGATGCATGATCTGACACAATCCTAAGGATGCATTTTGTGGGTAGGTTTGACAGATGTGGATGACCTTTGATAGGCCCTTGTGGCTTTTTTCATCTGTGAAATTATGTTATATTAACCAAGTAATCATCATTTGAAAGAACCAAATCTAATATATTGGCACCCCTTGTTGACTTATTAACAAATTGACTCAAAAAATTATCCTTAAAGCATTCTATAAACTTACAAGGGTAATACTTCAGATTTGGGGCGCACAGTAGATGGCGCTGTTAGTAGGCAACAATATATCTTTATGACGTCAGATAGTAGCTTCAGATGTGACCAATCACGGCGTTATATTTTTTTGTTATTTGGGGGATTTTTTACTTTTAGTCTGTATTATTTACTAAATATTTGCATCTCTGCTCGTTTATAGTTTTTTCTAAGTTAGGTAAGGTTTCTTGATGTCTTTTATTGTTTTCATATTTTTTGTTTCACAGTGAACAATAATAGCTTCTTACTGGCAACGTTTTAGCTATAAATAGAACCTGCTTAGAATTTTTTTTCTGTTTCGTTATGGCTTTTTCGTTCTCTAGTTGTGCTTCTTCGTTATTCAAATTTGGGTTTATTTTGCATGACCGCGAAAAATTTTTAGATTATTTAGAGGCGCATAAACTAATCAAGAAACCTAGAAAAGTATTGTCATTAGGTTAGGTTTTTCTGCCAGTAAAAAGCTGTTGGGGGGAAAAAAAACAGTAAATTCAAGGGGACTAGTCATGGGGGAGATATCACTGTGGGGAGGACCACCCTGCGATGATCCTGAATTTCAATCAATTGGGGGGAGTCTGGGGGGGGGCACAGCCCCCTAGTATATACTCATATACCAAAAAATATAATGCCATAATTGTTCATATCTGACACTACCGTCTGACATCATGACATATATTGAAGCCCAAAATTGTAGCCTATAAACAGTGCCACCTACCATGCGCCCAGAAACTTAAGTGTTACCCTTACATCAATACAGTCAGTCTCTCCAAGAGGTCTGTAAAAGGCTCCCAAGTATATGATCCTATTTTCACCGACCCTAATATCTATCCACAGTGACTCAACTTCTTGCTTTATAGAATTATTTAGATTTGAAGAAATGCTATTTCTGATATAAATAATCAACTCACCACCAGTCCTATCTCTTCTTTGACTAATATACATATCATAATCCTTTAGTTTAAATTCACTCATGTCATTAAATAAATTTTCATTAACCCATGATTCTATTACAGATATTATATCTATATTGAAGACTTGAGGCAGCTTGAGTTAGTTCAGAGAGGGTAAACAAAGGAAATGAAAGAGATGGAATATTCATAGTGATTGCGAGCTTGAGTTTGTATTCTGTTAATGGGAGGCTGCTCAGGCACGATATTATTAAATATTGGTGCATCTTCCATCTGCCTAGATGAGGACTTGAAAATTGCTCACTCCAGACCACAGCTGGAGGTTAGAAGATTTTTCAGCATGAGATATGTGAACTTATGGTCTTGTGTCCTACCATTAGCTTTTAAATCTGCTTCCACACATACCTTGGTGAAAAACTATTTGGGCATCTTTTTGAACCTTACACCTCCACCCGCTTTATATCATACTTACAGAAGACTTCATGGAAGAGGCTTATGCCTGTGACTCCAGATCTATATTATCAACTTGTGGCAGCGTGTGGTGGATTATCTTTGCCTTGTAATTGTATTTCAATTCTTGATTAAACCAAAATTTATCAAGTCTGACCTCAAACTGGTTGACTGATACTGCTGCAGGTAAATATGTATATTATCGGCGCGAACGATAGGACGTACTATTTCGTCCGTGTTCCAAAATGTTTCACGTTTTTGGAGTACATTTAAGTTGACGGCTCGTGTGGGGGTAAACACAATGGGGGGACTACACTACAATGATCCTGAGTTTCATTAAATTGATGGGGGGGTCTGGGGGGTACAGCCCCCCAGTAAATAATCCTAATTTTTTCTAGAATAATAATTCGAAAAGGACTCAAACGCGCATGAATATTCTGACACAAGTGAACGATAATATTTACACACAATTTTTTTTTTCCGGCGGGGCCGCTAATCTACATATTTACCCTGCTGCAATCACCCACTCAGGCAACTGATTCCAGTTATTTATCCCCTACACAGGTAAGCATACTTCCTTATATCCAGCAGTAACCTTGTCTTAAAAAGCTTCAGTGAATTTCCCGTGCTGATGTTTTCTTCTTGAAGTTTCAATATGCCTTGACTACATTCCCCCATCATATTTTCCAGTGAGTATCTTGTAGGTCTCTATTAAGTCTCCCTGTGCTCTTCTGTATATCAGTGTTGGTAGGTTCAGCTTCCTTAGTCTCTCTTCATATCCACTTGAACTTATTGATTCTTTTTCATAAAACAGAGCCCAACTCCTTGAATCTCAGATAATAGCGGCCATCTAGCTTTTCCATTGGGTCATTGGGGACGGGAGGTCGAACTACATAACATAATTTCACGGATGACAAAAGCCACAAGGGCCTACAGCTTTATTGTAGATACATCATCCAACCCTTTGGACAATGTGGACATGATGAAGCCCTCTACTTAAAGTGCACACACACGTACTTCATAAAAGCGCTGTAACAATAGGTATTAACAAATATTGTAATAATTATTGAGTACTATTGGTAATTGGTAATTTGGTAAATTGAGGGCCAGAGAGTGCCAGGGTGAGCACTATGGGCCCTGGAGATGGTCAAAGCCTGGAAGTTTCTGTGCGCTAGGGCTTAGGAAAGGAGTAGAGTTCTTAATTGCCGGCCAACTCAGCAGTCTGCAAAGAAATGGGCCTTGTTGGCACAGGCTGGAGGGGGTGGATTATATTCTGTGCAACTGTCCTATTTTGGTCAGAAAGTACTGGAATCTGTTTGAAATGGCTTGGCGGATAGGGATAGGGTGACCAATTCCATTGAGGATGACTGGGATTGTTAGCTGCATTACTCCAATTTCTCTAAGTTTTTCATGGAGTAGAACCCGGTGGGAGTGGTGATGCGGGCATTCTAGTAGGAAGTGCTGTATGGTTTCAGGATGGTTGGGGCACCAGGGGCAGTCTGGGGAAGGAGAGAGACCCAGGCGGAAAAGATGCGCAGAGAGCCCGGAATGTCCGATTCTCAGTCGGACAAGGGCTGAGTCAAGGCGACGATTTGTTGATCTAGACCAGGGCATTGGACCGAATTCCTCATATAAGATGGATCTGGATGATCCCTGGAACTGTTGCCGGAGTTCATCTTCCCATGCGGCTCTGGTCTGCGCCTTCCAAAGGGAGGATCGTGTGGCTGGGGAAATGGGAAGTGTTCTGGATATTGGGGTGGAATGGGCTTGGTTTGCTGCGCCGTCCGCTTCTTCATTTCCAGTGATACCCGAGTGGGCCGGAATCCATTGCAGCTTCACGTCCCATAAAGGGTGGCTGGTAAACTCGAGGAGCAATTCCTGAATGTCATAGCAGAGTTGTGGATGGGTGTGGGGTGAGGAGGCGAGGAGAAGCTGGAGTGAGGACATTGAGTCCGTGTAAATGATGACTTTTCTGGTGGAGACAAATGACTGGGCAATTTTGAGGGCTTGATACAGGGCATAGAGTTCAGCCACCACAATATTGTGTAAGGGGTCTATGTGCCATGTTTGTTCCAGTGGGTGTTCTAAACAGATGACTGCTGCAGTGGTTGAGGGGGGATCCATGTAGTGGGAGCCATCTGTGAATAAGGCCAGGTAGTCCTTGTAGGTGACATTTTCAAGGAGGCTGTAGATTGCTCTCAGTTTGTGGGGTGGATCATACTTAGTCCATTTGCATGGGAGGGAGAGTGATATCACTGGAGAGAGAGAGAACCAGGGGGGGATAGGAGGTATTGTTGGGAGTGGAGTCTGCCGTGGGAGAGGAAAGGCTAGTTGCGAGAGGGTCTGTGCTGCACGAACTGCAACTGGACGATGAGAAGTGGTTGGCCATGGTTGGAGTGATATGTGGGGTGCTACAAATGTAGCAAGGAGGTGGTCTTCTGGTAGATGGGTTGTCCGGTAGAGCCATTTTCCTAAGAGGATCTTTCTCCTATATTCAAGGGGGAGGAGGCCACTTTCTGCATAGAGTGCAGAGGTTGGTGAGGATCTGAAGGCTCCTAAGGCAGTTCTTATGGCACTGTGGTGGATTGAGTTTAGTTTAGACAGTAGGGTCTTATTTGCTGCAGAGTAGAGAATTGCCCCATAGTCCAGTTTGGATTGAATATAAGATGTGTAGAATTGAAGGAGTGTTTCCCGGGAAGCACCCCACTTCACACCAGCTATGCGACGCATCAAGGCAAGACGGTTCAGGCAGCTTTCTCGTAGATGATTGATTTGAGCGTTCCAGCTTAGAGTTGGGCTATCTAGCCATAGTCCGAGTAGTTGGTGTGAAGAGACCCGTTCGATAGGTGTGCCTGAGATGTGCGGGGGAGGGGGTGGTCCTAGACGGCGGCGAGTGAACCAGAGGGATTTTGATTTTGCAGTGTTTAGGTGCAGGTTCCAAGTTTTAGCCCATGCCGTGAGGTCATTTACTGCAACTTGGAGACTGTCGTGGACCAGTTGGGGCGTTTCAGCCGTGCAGATGATAGAGATGTCATCTGCATATAGTAGGGATGTTGTGTGCACACTGTCAGGTATATCGGCTATATATATTATAAATAGGAGGGGGCTCAATGGGGAACCTTGTGGTACTCCTTGGTTGATCTTGCGGGGGGCGGCCTGTGTTGACCCTATCATGACTGTATAGGAGCGGCTTGAGAGGAAGTTTTTGATCCATGAGAGAGGGGCACCATGAATTCCCAGGTTGGCTAGCTTAAACAGTAAGGCCTCATGGTTAACAGTGTCAAAAGCATTTGACAGGTCAAAGGAGACAACCTCTGCCACTAGGTGTTCCTTAAAGGCAGATTGCAGCAGGTGGTCTATATGGGAGAGGGCATCTAATGTGCTGCGGCCTTGGCGAAAACCATATTGGTTTGGGTGGTATCGATGGTGGGATTCCAGCCACCAAGATAGACGCTTTTGGACCATCTTCTCGAGTAGTTTGCTGGAGGAGGAGAGCAGACTAATAGGTCTGTATGAGGCCGGCAAGGAAGGATCTTTTCCTGTTTTAGGGATGGGGAGGATGAGTGAGAGTTTCCAGGGGGAGGGAAATTGGCCTTGTGTCCAGCTCTCATTTAGTAGGTCCAGCAGGAATATTAGGTGGTTTTCTGGCAGATTGTTTAGAAAGTCAGAGGGGATCATGTCAGAGCCTGGGGCCTTACCTTTTGACATGGAGGAGAGTGCCCCAAGCAATTCCTTGAGATGGAAAGGGGAAGCCAGTGGGTCATCAGTGGTATTGGAAATACTCTCTGTCAGGAGCCTCAATTGGGGTCTAGTTAGGAGAGTGTTTGGTTTGCAGCTGTATAGTTTGCTGTATTCTGCGGCAAATGCTTCAGCTTTATCCTGTTCGTTCATTAGGGGGAGGCCCCCTGAGCAGAGAGGGTAGGAAGTGGGGTTTGAAGGTGAGGTCATATTCCTGAAGAAGGTCCAGGCTTTGGTGGATGGGGTTGAAAAGGAGAGCGAGCTGCAGAACTTGTGCCAGGAGTTTCTTTTTGACTGCAGAATGGTCCTTTTGCAAATGGCATCCTGTCTTCGGAAGTCAATTTTATTTGTTTGGGAGGGCTGGCGTCTCCATTTTGCAAAAGCCAGTCGTCTGAGGCGAATTGCTGAAGCGCATTCTTCCGTCCACCATGGTGTGCGTGGGCGGCCGTTATAGCGGCAGGTGGTCAGGGGAAAAGTCTGTTTCCCAGCCGCCATGAGGGAGTCAGAAAGCCAACTAGCTTTTGCTTCAACTGAGGCGAGATTTGGGGGGGGATGTGCAAGCGAGGATTGGAATTTGGGCCATTCTTCTTTATTTATTCTCCAATGTGGACGGATTGACCTGGGGGGAGGGTTTGTGAGGCCACTTGAGGAGATGATCACTGGGAGATGGTCGCTTCCCATGTACTGGCCAGTGGAGACTGTTGAAGTGGTAAAGGATCCACTGCCAATGCACAGGTCCAGTGTGGATGACAGGGCCCTTGCTGGGTCCACCCTGGTGCAGAGGCCTGGGGGAGTGAGAAGGGAGAGGCGAGTTGAGGAGAGGAGGGATTGAAAGAGGGCAGCACCTGGGCGGCTGATGGTGGCCGTCGGATCCCAATGGGGGTGGGGGGCATTGAAGTCTCCCATGATGAGGCTTGTGGGGGAGAGTTGGTCGAAGTAGTGGTTGAATTCATCCTCTGTGACTGGGAGGCATGGATTATAGCAGACAAGGACATCGCACCAGGTTCCGCGGATGGCTATCTGAACAGCCAGGAGTTCTAGAAGACCGCGGGGGTATGGAATAAGAGAGCGGGGGCGGAAGCTGAGTCCCTCTTTGATGAGAAGGAGAAGGCCACCACCTCCCCTATTTGGCCTGTCTCTGCGCAGAATGGAGTAGCCTTTTGCTTTCGGAGAAAAGCTGGGGTGAAGCCAGGTTTCGCAGATTCCAACTATGGTGGGAGAGAGGGAGTTGAGAAGTAAGGAGAGGTCTTTCATTTTGTGGCGTAATGAACGGGCATTCCAAAAGATTATCGGGCTTGTTGGTGCCATTATGCCATGAAAGATGATATCATTTGGATGGCACTTGGGAGGAGAGTGATGAGGACCTGTTGTAGAGAGGAGCCCGATTGTAGAAGGGAGATGAATTCTTTTAGTAGATTTAGGAGCTTAGCTATGAAAGGCTGTGTGGGAGGTGGTTCTTTGCAATGGAACTGTGGGACATTCTGAATGATTGGAGAGAGTGGATAACGCGGAGGGGTTGGAGAGGGTTGATGTCCAGGGTGATAGTAAAGTTTGGAGTTAGCTTTCTTTGGCGTGGCGGCGGGTAGTTGGGAAGCGGTCTTGTAGTGGATTGCCTTTGGTGGGGTATGGGGGGGGGCAGCAGCAATCTCAGCATAGGTGATCGTAGGATGGCGCTTGTTTCTATTTGAGGCAATTGGGAGAGGGTGGGGATTTGATGGAGGCTTTGGTGTGGCTTCTTGGATGGAGCTGGCTGTGGTAGCCTTTTCTAAGTACAATGAGCGGAGTAATGCATGGGTGGTATAATTTGGAGTACCTTCCTCCACTGCTTTTTGTTGAATCTCTCTTGCTTTCTCAGTATAGAGGCAGCTGTTGGAAGAAGGTCGATGATCCTTATTACAGAAGTAGCAGTGTGGGGAATTGGTACAGTCTTGGCCTTCATGGTGACCACTGCACCTGTTGCATCTCTGGGTAGACTTGCACGTTAGAGTCCCATGACCAAAGCGTTGGCAGGTGTAGCATCTTAGGGGAGGGAGGTGGTAAGGGCTAACTTTATACGAGGTAAAGCCAAGCGCCATTCTTTCAGGGAGATCACCAGCGAATTTGAGACGAGCAGTATAAGTGGAGGCTTCAGGGTGGGTCGACAAGCGGGAGATTTCTACAAGACTGGCAGAGCTATTTTGGTCCAGGATTCGCAGATTTTCTTTTAGATCCTGCTCTACTAAGGAGGCTGGAAGGCCAGAAATTCTGCCGAATTTGTACTTTCCCATGGAGGCGTCCTTAGGATGCCAGCATTTTACTGGCCAGTTCCCCAATGTGGTCACATCCTCTAAGTCCACTTCCAGTTTTTTTATGTCACATAGCTCTATCCTCATGGCAGTACCCTTGCCAAGAATCCTGCACGAGCCTTCTAGGATGAGTTTGTGGAAAGGAGAGGCATTGAGGGCAGAGGTAACTTTAAGAGGATGGATAAATATGGACTTGTCCTCTGCAGACTTGATAAGGACTACGTTGCGGGGGTTGGAGTCATCCTGATGGGGTGTGGCCTGAGGGCGGGATGGAAGAGGTCTGGCAGTGGCCTTCTTGGCAGATTTGTTTCCAAAACGAGGACGGTGGTCTACTGGAGACGATGGGCTTGGGCCACGCTTCCCCCTGGGGGTTAACATCTCCATCTTGGCCTCGCGGTGACCGAGGCTGGGCCTAGGTCTTCCGAGAGGAGGCCTAGAACTTCCGAGGCTAGGGCTGATTGGCAACGGAGTTGAACTTGGTATTCAGTGGTAGTCCGATGAAGAAGTCAAACGAAACTTATATTCAAACGAACTCGGGACAGCAATCAGAGATAGAGCTAAACACTTAATGCTATTGAGTACTAGAGTGGCTTGGCATCTATTAAATATAGAAACCCAGAATTTACAGTAGTTGGTTTTCATATTTGTTGTTACGAATGCTTCAATTACGAAGTAACAATTAGGGAGATTGGAACATTAGGTGAAGTCGTGCTTCTTTCACTATCATATACCATAACTCGCCATTGAGTTATTTTACTTATATATATATATATATATATATATATATATATATATATATATATATATATATATATATTAATTCCTTTTAAGTAGCATGTCAACATAATTTCACGGATGACAAAAGCCACAGGGGCCTATCAAAGGTCATCCGCATCTGTCAAAACCCACCCACAGACAGAATGACTATAAATTACTCTCCACTTCTGTTGGTCGATCCCCTTTGTTGTTTGTCATTATAGGCCCGGGATAAAAAGAGTATCTCGTTTAGCGTCTCTTGCACCCCTATATAAATGTTGTTTAAAGAAACCCATTTTTATGTATTGGCTGTGACAGGTCCGTTACTTCATTACTAACAGCGTTATTTCTTGAGCAAGTGAGTAACGAATAGTTACTTTTCAACTGTAACTGAAAATACTTTTCCTGTTCAGTTGAAGAAACGCACTCAGCAGTTGATGATTTTCATCTCAGTTTTATTCTACCACTCACGAGTAACATTCGCGATATTTATAGATCTTGAAACGTCGTACTGTACGCGCTTCATCGCATTTCTGCAATTTCTGGTTGACAACTTTCTCATCCCTCACCCATTAATTTCGTAAAACTATTTCTTGAGCATACCCAGAACATACAAATTAAATCCTGACTTGGTTCATCACACCTTGTCATTCTGAAAATCGAACTCCCATATACTCCGGCCAGGCGCATCCTAGTCTATTTTTCTTTGCCTAATTGTTCTCCTCCTATCGTTCCTCTTTCCTACCTTCAGCATATTTTCGACCAAATTGGCAGTGTTTCTCATCGCCGTGTTCCATTTATTTAAAAGTTCATTACACATCGCTTCGTGTAGCTAGGTATAAATGCCAACGTTTACTTGCCCATGCTTATTTTCTAAGTTTGCCATGGTCCAACGCCACACTAAGATCACTTTAGCTATCTATTCGTCGTATTTTGGCGCCATATACCTCTAAATGTTGCCTCAATTTCCATTTTCGCGGGGTTTTAAGTATCTTCCAAATATAATAGATCGAATAACCATTTTGAGGTTACCTTACTATCTTATGTTATTCCACATCCAAATTACGAGGGGCGGTCAATAGGTTTTGCGAATCGGTAGGGCAAAACAGAGGAAGGGGGATAGCTGTTCGTGGGGGTGTTAGGACAAGTTATGACAAGTCAGGACCTGCAGCCGCACGCTCCTGCCTCGTCTATTTAAGAAGCAGTAGATGATTGCAGATCGTCAGTCACAAATTGTTCAACAATGGAGAAAGTTGAGCACCGCGCAGTGATCAATTTTTTTACCAAGGAAGGCAAGAATAAAAAAGAGATCCATGAATGCATGGTTGTAGTGTACACCAACACCACCCCTTCCTATGCAACCATTTCTCGCTAGAATAGGGAGTTCCGTCATGCTCATGAGTCCCTTGAAGATGTCCCCCGTCCAGCACGCCCATCAGACGTGACTAACGAGGACAATGTGGCTCGTGTGGAGAGGATCATCCTCGAAAATCGACGGGTGAAGGTCGAAGAAATCGAGCGAGAACTTGGAATATCACATGGAAGTGTTATCAACACCATCCCCGACAATTTCTGTTTGTCGATAATTCAAGGCCTCAGGGACAAGTGGCGCAAGTGCATTGAAGTCGAGGGTAGTTATATTGAAAAATAATAAAACACTTTTCCTCATATCTCGTTTCCTTATATCCGAATTGCAAAACTTATTGACCGCCCCTCGTATGTATGGTTTAAGTATGTGGACGATTTCATATCGCTTTGGACTATAAAAAGTTTAAATTCATCCGAATATTTCTTTAGAAATTTTTAACGACCTTCATACCACCATCAATTTTAAAGTGGAATGGGGAAAAGATAATTGTATATCCTCCGGTGCGTTGTGAGTATGCAGCATGTGACAGTGGAACCTAAATGCTCCTAGGATGTCATTAGTATCGGTGAGTGTGCGGTTATTGTGTAGTAGGATTACTGGTTTTACTGGGTCCGTGCTTAACATTCTCTTTATGCGCCACCATAACAGGGAAGACTCAGGTGGCTCGCGATACGGGCCACCTCGCGTCACTGGCGGTTCCAATCTAGGGACACGCATTGTAGGATGCGGAAACGTCGGAGTGTGATGGTGTGTTTGTTGTGGATCTCTCTCGTAGTAGTTATTGTACATTGTAATGAGTCTTTGATAGAAATGGAGAGTGTGAAGTGTTTAATGCATGTGTAAGTCTTGCGTGGTGTGTACGTGTTTCGTGTAATGTTTATGGTGTTCATGTGGACTGTTAGTGAGTATGTGTCTCTTGAACTCTTCCCAGTTTGTGTTAAAGTAATCGTAGAGTGGTTAAGTGGGAAGTAAATTAGGTGAATATGATAGTAGGAAGCATAAAATCATATGGTCAAATAGTACCTGGAGACCTGGGGATATTTGGGTGTGAAAGAGTGGGGTGTGGTCATTGCAGAGGACTATGTGCGGGGACGTAATCGCTCCATGATGGCCGAAGAATGTGGCAAAGGTCGGACCGATCTGCTTCGTATAGCAATGTGTATAAATAATAATAATCCTGGAGAAATTATGTTCATATATATATATATATATATATATATATATATATATATATATATATATATATATGTGTGTGTGTGTGTGTGTGTGTGTGTGTATAATTAATCAATCAATCACTCCGTGATGAGAATAAATTATTTCTATATAATATCCCACTAATACGACAAAATCCCTTTTTACAAGATTTGCCCTTACACGAACACACACAAACACACGCCTTTCGTCGTCTGCCTGGAATCGCTTTTTAAGGTCCAATCGTGCACAGCGTCGCTTCAAAGAAAGGACAGTCAAAATTCCTCTTCCACTTATTCTCTTCAAACAATCCACGCAAGAGGTAGGTCCTAATTCCTGTTCCTTCTCTCATTTAAAGACCCCAATTCACATTCCATCATTAGTCGTGTACTTACATAATTACAATTACATATTTATATACATCTGTGACCATTCTCGTCACGTGCTTTCAAATATTAACTTTCCAAACGCATAACTTGTATTCCATTTCAACTTAAATCATCTATGTATTTTTCAATATTCTCTGTATAGCCTTATATTTCTATCCCTTAAATATCCTCTCCGTTATTCAATTCAATTTGGATAATAATAATAACTTCAAATCATAGATTATTGTAAGATTATATTATATCCTATTTTTGTTAACTTGAATCATTACATTCCCATGATGGCTAGGAGAGTTCAAATCCATGTTATGGTTATGGTACGGTCAGTCAAAACCAAAACACAAAATTTATGTGGGTACTGATTATTGCATTTGCTATCTAATGCTAAAGTATGCAAGGCATTAGTTAGAACCTCTACATAACTCGCAGCGGAATCTCCTCAAAGCCCCGGTCAGATACCTATTCACATCATTAGTAGTGTTCGAAAGCAGTGTAGGATGATATGCATTTAAGTCCCCCATAAAAAAGTAGAATATTGTGGTTTGATAGAGTCCGGGATGGGGCGTTTCTGAGTAGCAGTAGTCATGGTGGGCTGTAGTGGGTTGCCACTTTAATAGAGCCAGTATGCGTGAGTACCTTGCACGCTAGAAAGGAATCGTCCTACGTGTTTATGAAAGTGTGTTGTATAGAGCGCTTAACTTGGATCGACATCTGACTGTGAATGGCGAATATTTATAGTCCAGATACGACTGGCAATGTAGCCCCCATCCAGATACCTCCGATAACCAACATAGTTATAAAAATGATTGATTCGGAAACTGTAGATGAAAAAAGAAATTTCAGTAAAAGGAGAAAAAACTAGTGTTAAATAGAAATCCAGAATTTGTTATTATTTAAAACACTTGTAGCGATCGTAAATGTCTATGTGCTTATTGATACAGTGATTGTCCCTCCCCTAAAACGACAATACGAATTCAAGGAACTCTCAGTTCTTCCAATTTGCCAATTGTTCCCTCTAGGTGTAATCCACTACAGTATCCTTCCAATTCATCTTCTGATGTTCGATCTCCTGATGTGTTGTGATTGCTGTGATGTAATGATTGCCTGGCGAAGTACACCAGACAGACGGATAAACAACTGCACATCAGGATTGAGGAACATTAGATAGCCACCTGAAGGAGCCACCCACTCTCAACCATTACGCTAGAGCACTGAACAACATTAAATGAATTAGGAGGGCATGGAGGTTTTCGAACAATGGGTAAATAAGAAGAGCCGAGAGCTCCTAAAGATTAGGTTCAATCAATCACTGTATCGAGAGGAGCATATACATTTCCGACTGCTAAAACAGCCTCGAATAACTTCTTTTTTTATTTAAACCCTTCTGGGTTTTTTTCTTTTACTGCATAAGTGTTCTTTCACTTAGAGTTTCGGATTCCATAATAGAGTGCTTAGGTGGTGGTTATATTATTATTATTATTATTATTATTAGGTAGGTGATGTTGGTAGGGATAGGTTGTGGTGGCTTGAATTTGGGTACCTCACCAATTTATAGTGGTCACTAAGTTTATAATGGGTTGCTTAGTTTATGAGATGCTGGGTGAGTACCAGTTTAGAGGAGGAATAACTTTGGAGTAAGCCTTGGTTACCAGTAAAGGGGTGTGGACGAAGGCGTTTGAGGTCTCACCGTCGGTTTGCGCTGAATCCCAAAGTTCTTACGTGGAATCACTTTATAGACTGGGTTCGAAAGGAAATTTGGTTATCAGCGGATTAAAGGAAGGAATCGAAATGAAAATGGTGCTCTGTGAGCTTACGCGGCTTTGTTGTAAGTTTCCCTCTACTTTAGATAATTGGGCCTAAGGACCACTGGATTTAAGGACGAGGAACGCCAATAAGATTAATGAGAATCCAGAATTAAGAGGGATAAAATGCATCCTACTAGTGATAGTGATATTACTTCTCCTGGGAATTATCTACCTGTCTTATTTATTCAAACATCCATTAAGGGGGCGTGATTTAGCTATCGTTAATCAGAGCGCGAGGCGGAGCCTCACAAGACAAAGTACATTCGTTTGTTCCTTTGTTGAGACTGCTGGGCAGAGTCAAGGGTGTGTGTGTTTCAATGTAGACACATTTGGTCGTATCCGGGCTAGTATCAATAACAAGGTGACAGCAAAGTTGATTTTGTCGTTTCGCAGGTCCACTTCAATTTTAGCTGGTCAAGCCCGACTCCGTTCCATCTGCCTCGTCATCTTGCATCGAGGCCTTTCGGCTCGCAGCTGATTCCTCGCGTGTGTATGTTTGTGCAGTCACGTGGGAAACTCCAAATATTCGCTTGCCTTCTTACACTCATGTTTTTCTTAATACATGTACAATTGTGATTTAACATCATATATAAGTACTTCGCTTTATTCTACCTTAGTTCATTGTTACTATATGGCATATTATTTCAGTAGTTAATATGTGTGCCCAATTTCAAGATTTCATAGGTCTAACAGGGTGCTCATTGGCGAGGTTCCTCGTTGAGCTTACTTCACCAAGCAATTCGGGCGTCGCTACAGGCCATTTTGTACAATGGACAATAAAATATAATAAAAATTAATCATATACTGAATGATGCTTTTCGAGCTTTCTTAGCAGCAAAAGTTTTGATGACATCATCAAAATATATTTTTCGTGCAAGTTTACATTCAATGCTAAGTCTTGCTAAATCTACAAGCCAGGCTTGTGCCATAGTACTACGCAGATAGTATTTAGCAATTTTCAGTTGACTGAAAGATCGTTAAGCTGAAGCGACAGTTACAGGAATTGGCAGAAAAATACGAAACGCAATGCAAATATTCGGGAATATGTTCTCAAGCTGTAATTCCGTAATTTTGTTCAGACAATCTAAAGGTTTCAATGGAGCGTTTCCAAAGTTGCCTTGGTGCATTATTTTGAGGTACTCCAGTTCATGAATGAACTCACTGTTGATGTCATCCTTGTATTTGTCGACGAAATCAGAGGCTCTTTGTCGCCAGCTTTCTAATTCTTCCAGTTCAGAAGGTAGCATGTAGTTCTACAGAAACGAAAAGGTCTCCGACAAACTTCTTGAGGCGTCAAACCGAAGAGTCAAGACACTACTAAAGTTGTAGAGGATTTTGTTAAACACACATTTCCTGAATATTGCCTTTTTTATAGAATGATAATTTTCATTAATTTCTGTGAAATCAGCCCCCAGGCTTTGTTCGTCATGGAATCCCATTCTCTTTCCCTGTCTCTTCACATTCAGATTCTCATCAATCCCCATGCATGTTGAAACATGTTTTGCTTCATTCCAGATTTTCTTCCAGTGCTCATGAAGATCTTTTAAACTTGCTATCAACTCCTTGAAATTTGTGACTTCAACATCAACCGTAGCATGTCTTGCTTGCAGAATCTTTTTACATATGTCAATTGTGCCAACATCTTGAACCATATGCTTAAATAATCACACAAGTAAACGATGAGACATAGTTATAGTGCATGTACTTCAGTCCTTGTTTTAGGTGTCAGATTCAATGTTAATTCTTCAAGTGCAGCCCGAATGCTGGTAAGGTTTGGTGCAAATGGTTTTACACAATCTATTATCGAAGGCCATCTTTTATCATCCTTGTTGTGAAGCGACTGATTTCCTGTCTTGTTCAGAAAAATCTCCCAACGTCGTGTACTGGAGCTGAAGGGAGTGTTCCGAAAAAGGTGATGGTTTCGGAGTAACATTCAGTAGAGTCTGTTCCGCATAAATTTAAAGTATGGCATCCGCATGGTGAAAAGAGTGACAATTTTTGCATCGTCAATCACTCTCCTTCTTCGGCCTTCTTTTCTTTTACATTGTGGCGAAATATTATTATCAACATCGCCAGATCAAAGGTGAGTTTTAATTGCACTCTCGTTCAGAGGTAAACAAGGAATACTATTTCCACTAGAAGTTATTCCTTACAATAAATATAGGAAAAAGGTTTATCACTAAACAATTGATCTATGCTAAGTATACATACAGAAACAAGGGCCCCTCTAGGCACTTGGGCCCCGGCACGATGTACCGGCTCTAGTCCCCTCTCGGCGGGCCTGAGATAGGCTGGTCAAGAGGATCGATATGATTACCAGTAGGAAAGGAAATTACAAACAGCATAGAACTCGAGTTGCTTCCGCGCAAGATGAATTCGAAACGGGTGTGTCGTGTATTCAGGCGAGCCTATTTTGTTGTTTGGGGTTGGTATCTTAACTGTCTGCGACTCCACCGTGGCTGTGGCTGTGACTGTAATTGTGAAAGTGGCCGTGACCCTTATTGACTGAATTACTGTAAGACTGCCATCCCTCGGTTTACCCAAGATGGTATATATGGTGGCGCACATCGTGGGCGTTGCTTACCATTAGCCAATGATTTTGTTTGGGCCCAGCCTCCTCTACTTCGTGTTAATTTGTGTGTCCATGTAGATAGAGATTCATTTTATCTCAAATTCCAAAAGATGCAAATTTGCGTTTCGCGGTTTCCCGCTAGCAAATAATGGCCGTTACTATCGTGTTTTCAGCTCTGCACCTTGTACCAAACTTGTTTGAACAGCTGACATTTTAGCGTGACTGTGGAAATCGCTTTACTTCGTTTTAATTTTTTTGTTTGTACATGTAAACAGATTTTCTAACGTCTGAACGTCTTGAATTCACTCTTCTCGCCATGGCCTTTACAAGCTGGAGATAGAGGGGAGTAGGAAAAGGGGCAAAGAAAAAATAATAGCATATGCGAGTTGCGAGCAGCTTCCCGCATCGCTGGACCACTGTTAGCCAGCGGCGAATCCACTCCGCCATCCTGAGTCTCATAAAAGATTCATTCAAACGAATCTTTTAAGCCGCTCGCCTGCACTTCTCGTACGCTATACGAACCCCCTCCTAGAAGCGGAGCGTAGTTTGAAGAAATGAAGAGAGCCCGTTTGGAAATGTTATCCAAAGGCTAATGCTCCTCTTCCCGGGTCTGGGCACAATTTGTAGATAGAGGGGAGTAGGAAAAGTGGCAAAGAAAAATAATAGCGTAGGCGAGTTGCGAACAGCTTGCCACGCCGCTGGACCACTGTTAGCCAGTGGCGAATCCACTCCGCCATCCTGAGTCTCAAAAAAAGACTCATTCAAACGAAGCTTTTAAGCCGCTCGCCTGCACTTCTCGTACGCTATACAAGCAACATATATATATATATTATTATTTACATGAACTATTGTTATAGGGTTTTTTTTATAAAAGCTATATATTATTATTTTACAGAGATGTTACAAAATTTTACACAGAATTGTTATTTTTATTTATGAAAACTGCTATACATATTTTAGATTGTGAGTGTGCCTGTTACAAGCCTTCATATGATTCACCTTCATACTCATGTGTGATTCATCAATGTTAAACCTATTCAACCTTGCTCAATGGCAGCACACAATCTTCATTTTTTATTTTAACTTTCCCTGACTCTTGCTTCTTTTACTTCCCTGTAGGTTGTGAGAAAATGTGTCTGGCTGGGTGCTACATTCCTAACCGCATCTGAGTTATAAATAATCGCCATTAACAGTCAAAGGCCATTAAAAGGACTCAATCAGTGAGTTGGATAAAACACTACATGCGAAGTTAAACGATAAGCCACAAAATCAGAAATTTCCATGAAGAATCGAGAGCTATATGCGCCCACTGGGCTAATTGGGGATTTCTCTTGTTTTCAGTGGACGAGGTAGATAGCCTTAAGGGGAATCTTATCCTTAATTTCCACTCTCTTTGCTCGGTTAAACTTCTACTTTTTTCAAACCTCAACAATATAACACGACCAGCATTACGCCCAGCCCCACTCAAATTAGGGTATGGTGAACGACAAAAGGAAGCCCCGTTTGGGAGGCCGAAGAAGGGAAGGGCCATAGGACCACAGCCAGAATTCACTGGCAGGGTGGTTGTGAAATGCTCCTAGTATGAAGGTAAATAGGGACCCATAGGCCATTAGGAAAATAGGGAACCTTCCCACTAAATTTCTTAACATAATATTTAGAGAAGATCGAACAACGAGCATACCTATAGAAGAAAGAACACAAAGGAAGATTGCATAGGCGCTGGCACACAAGATGACGGGGGACCACCACCCACTAGGCATGGCAGGCACCCAGAGTGCCTACGAACACTAAGAATTAATGGTCACAAAAAATACAAGACAGAGAAATAAATATGTGAAACGTCAAGCGGACATTTTAAGTAGCACTCGTTAATACCATAGACGTAATAAGTGGCTACATTGTAATGTGCCAGGCAAAGAAGGGTGTTGAAAAGCTAGTTTCGAGCGAAGGGATGAAGCACAAAAGAAAGTTCGATCTGTGCCCCAAATTTCTACCCAGACAACATCAAACATATGTGTGGTCTGCCTCAAAGTAGATATATGGGTCGGATCACACGACAAGTTAGAAATGAAGAGGAGGGGGGGGGGGGTAGAGAAAAATTACAAAAGAATAAAAATCAACGAGAACATAATATTTGGACACCACACACATTTGTTAAAATTGTGTGTGCAACGGTGGAATACTTATGTTCAACATGAAGCTCCCGGAACACATGGAACGCGAGAAGCATATTAACATTCAAATACGCTCCAGATGTTGACAGATGGAGGGTCGCCTAACAAGACAGTGTACAGAAAGGAAAAGAATATGTTCGAAATGCAGTCAAAACAACTACGAATAGAGAGATTGCAACGAGGCCCGTTGGAGAAATTGCAACGGGCCTCACAGAGCCATGACTATGGTATGTTGCAAAATAAGTGAAATAATGGGAAGGAGAAAGGAAAAAGAATCAAATGATGAAGTTGAAAATAATATAAATGCAATATATGCGGGAGTGGCAAAAGCCACCGTAAACTAAATGAAACATCCACGGAACTTCTGACATCCAGCCTATATTCACACGTCATGTATATAGGGAAATCTAGAACCTTCACAACGATTCTAAATATAATGCTTGAGAAGAACAGAATGAAACTAAAACTAACAAGGCTATTTTTTTATATCAATAAATACAATGTTAATATAATCTGAATGCCCTATTATGTTGTTTGCAGATAATGCCAAGATTTTTAATTTCACAGATAATCAGGTAGATGTAGACACCCTCTACTGGTATTTGATGAAATTGGAAAGTTGTCTAAGTTGTCTAAATCAACAAATGTGCAGCACTTCATATCGGAAGAAATAACTTGAGACTCGATTGTACAATTATTCGTAATAATGTCATTCAGAAAAGTAAATTGTTAAAAATATTTGGGAGTACATATCTTATGACCTAAAACCCAGTAGGTCATATAAAGAAGGTGGTCGCAAACGCAAACAGTATAGTGAGAATAATTAAATGAAACTTTACGTATACTCGTATTGACATATTCATATGCAAATCTTTGCGTGCGTCTTAGTTAGACTTGTTTTAGAAACTGTTGTGCAGCCTTGAGATCCCATATTTGAAAAACGATATTAGCAAATTAGAGAAATATGAAAGAGGCCTGACTAAATTCGCAATTGTTCTGAATAATTAATATTATGAAGAAAGGTGTAGGAAGCTAAATATCTTGACCTTGGCGACCACCGAGAGCTGACCTAATACTAATTTATAAAATCTTACATGGATATCAGAAAATCGATAAATCAATATTTTTCAATACCAAGAGTCCCAAACACGAGGTTATGATTGGGTGAAGTGGGCACGGACCGTACAAAAAGCCTTCTTGCCAAAATATGGGTTTGATTCAGTTTACCTTTGTCATAGAAAACGGGTCTGATGTGACGTTACTTCCCTCTTCTTCCCGCAGAGACCCAACGCCATATTTGTTTGCTAGGAAAGTTTTTAAGATAATTTACATGTCTGGTGTAATTTTTACGAGGTACATTATAGTCTAGAGTGTTCATTAATATTGTGTGTTTCAGCTGGTTATGGTTTCCATGGTAAATATGATCATTCTGAAGGAAAATGAGTGTGATTTCATAAAGGTGACAAGCGTTGGGATTTCTGTGTTTACATTTTACATAAAATAGTGCGTAATACACGGTCCGTACAAAATTTTGAAATGGGTGAAAATTATGGTAATGAAGATTTCGTTTTGAAACTACTGTATGTTGATCACGTAACATTGTTTTGTATTTTAAAAGTGGAAAGGCGACTAAAAAATAAATAAAATTTCAAGATATCAAAGTGCAAAGTTGACCATTTTTATTAGTGTTAAATGATGCTATTTGTGGTTGTAGTAATAGTTATAAGTAGTGACGAGCATAGCCGCCTTACAACCTTTTAATGTAATGAATGAACTGAGAAGGTATATTCAAACTGCCCCTTTTTATAGGGTTTAATCAACTATATTCATAATACATATAGAAAAAGGACAAAACAAAATATTAGTAACATGAATACATATGAATAAATATAAATAAGGAAGGAGGAATATATAACAGTCACTCCCACCAAAAAGAATTTATTTCTTTTCAAAACTATAAAATATACAATACACTAGATAGAGAAAGTTAAAGTAGAAATTGAAAAGATTACAAATCTAATCGACGTACAGGTTTATGAGCACGTAAAAATCTTATAGGGACAGCAACTGTATTGTCAGATTTTCTTGACTATTCACACTGTTATCAGCATCATGAACATGACCTTCTTGTATCTGGATATTTTTTTTTCTTGCTCATTTCCCATTATCTGCTCGTTGACTTGAGGAAAGTTAGTAGTTGTAGATGGGAAACTGGAATGGGAAGTTGGATCGGAAAAGACACCTGGACTTCGTGATTCGGAATCATTAGGTATAATATTCCTAGGGCATGGGGCTAAATTACGCAGAGCAACAGTGCTCTCTCTCCCATCAGAGAATTTCACACGAGCATGTGTAGAGTTAGTTTCAATGAGATCAACGACGTCCACAGCTGGTTCGTATTTACTGCGATTACCAAATCGTTTGAGGAGAACTTCTTCAGGTTCACTTAGCCAAGAAGGTAGGGCCAATCCACAAACTGAACGTCTCTCAAAAGCAAAAAGTAGTTCATGCGGTATGGTATTCGTAGAGGTAAAAAGTAGTGAACGTACGGCATGTAAGGCATCAGGTACC
Organism: Ceratothoa steindachneri; assembly: GCA_963969495.1. Lineage (NCBI taxonomy): Eukaryota > Metazoa > Arthropoda > Malacostraca > Isopoda > Cymothoidae > Ceratothoa > Ceratothoa steindachneri. Next base: position 110,436,956 of record OZ018317.1, on the reverse strand, counting down.
ACATCCTGCCATGCACTTAATGGCAGACCTCAGAAATCAATAGCCAACTTCACAGTATTCCAAATAATGCCATTATAACGTTCGCATTGGCTATTTCCACGGGGGCTGTATGGAGAGGTGTGGCTGCTGTTTACACCAAGATGTAGTAAAAAAAAATTCACTTCCTTGGAAATGAATGACAGGCCGCAGTCTGAATGGATATATGTAGGTAGACCAAATAAAGAAAAAAAATTTGTATGGCAGTCAATAACTACTTTGGATGACATACCTCGGCATGGAAATGTAAATAGAAATCGGCTAAACTGATTTCAACGACTGTAAGGAGATAATATGACGAGGCGAGGAAAACGGAAGTGTCCCCTTAAAATCAATTGAAAGACGTTGGAAAGGCGCAGTCACCCGTATCAAAGAAGTATTTTCTTGTTTAAAGAGACGGGGTTTAATTTTAGCACATACCTGACAATCAGCAGTAATACGGCGGATTTCATCGATAGAACAAGGAAGATTTCTAATATGAACATGATGTAGCATTCGCTGAACTCCAGGACGAATGAGACTCTCACGAAGCAACTGTGATAGTGTATCAGCAACAACATTTTCGTGACCCGGGCTATGATGAAACTGGAAGGAAAATGGAAGTAATTACATACACCAGCACATGATCTTATCATTCTTTATTTTACCTTTTACATTGGTATCAAACATGAATGAAACGGCTCTTTGATCAGTTGTTACGTCAACATGTCTACCAGCCAAAAATGTTTCCATTTGTATATACTCTCTACCACTGCATACGCTTCTTTTTCAACGATGTGGTGTCTCTTTTCTGATCGGTTCAATGAATGTGAGAAGAAAGTCACTGATTGTCCGCAATATGATAAGGTGGCACCGATTGCATTATCTGATGCATCCATTTATATGGAAAAAGGGGCGTCTTCATCAATAACGTTCACTCAAGATTTGGCAATGTCATTCTTTAAAGTTTCAAATACTTGAATAGCCTGGGGAGATAAATGAAATCTATAGCAATCTACCAGAGGCCGTACTTTCTCTGAATAGTTGTGAACCCACTTAGCGTAGTATGCAAATAACCCTAAACAACGCTGCAAGGATTTTTTACTTGAAGGTATGGGTAATTCTAACAAAGGTCTCATTCGTTCAGCATCAAGTTTCAAATTACCTTCAGAATTCAGGGAGAGATTGTATTTAGAAGCAGCTTCTATGGAACACTTTAGATTGCTGTCAAGTTCTTCTATTGTTTTTCCGCAGAATGTTATGGCATCGAGATAGTTTGTTATCGGTTATAAACTGATTCATTAAACGTTGAAAGGCGGAAGCCCCATTTGTAACACCCATAGGTATGCGCCTGAATTGATAAAGACTGTTACCGGACTGAAAAGCTGTGTCAGGTCAGTCCTCTGAGCATATTTCTATCTGATGATATGCATTGGATAGATCAATAACGCTGAAATAGTGATTCTTAGCGACATTTGCAACTATATCTTCAATAGTTAATATTGATTATTGACTATATATAGCATTATTTTATAATACAATAGTAAAAATATTTGAATACTCTTTGTTATTTTATTACCTGTTGAGGCTCTCCTTCATCTCCTCATAGGTTTTGAGGATCCTCCTCACAGCTTGGACCTACGTATTTCTGCCTCCAAGGCACGCGTGGCTCGCCCCTGTGCTAAACTGGAACTAAAAACTGAACTGAAATTATCGATTATCGCTAGTTTGGAACCAAAAGTATCGGCGATACTGATTAATCGATAACGCAGAAAAAAATATCGGATAACCCGATATCGTTATCGCGATAACGCCAACCTATGGGTAGCGGGTAAGTGTCCAAAGGGGTTTACTTATTTATTATTCTAGAAAAGTCTACCACCATTCGTTTTTTCCTATTTGCGTTTGATGTCACTACCCCTTGCGCACGCCAAGGGGAATTACTATGTTCAATAGTCTCCTCACTTTCAATAAAATCAGCATCTCGGATCTGTAATGACGAGACTTGGTAATTTACCTGGGGAATCTTTAGTTTAGTCAGTTCACACACAGTTAAGGATGGTTCTGTACCCCCATAATTGCACTTTTAAAAATGGTAAGCTAAGAATAATATCAGTACAAGCATTTGTAAGTACAGTAGCTTCGACATTCTCATAAGTGCGACCATTCATGGAAACGTTAAGAATACAATAACCTTTAAGATTTACTAAGAAAGAAGAAGATGCCATCGAAAGAACAGACGATCGTTGATAAAGTGGGAGATGCATAGCTTGTACTACAGCCTCCTTTATAAAATTCTATGAACTTGCACTGTCAATCAGACCTTGAAGTAATTGAGAATCTCCGTTCAATTGAACAAGAAAAGTAGGCAACAGCAAGCCGCTGGTAGCGTATGTGTAAGCAACCGTGGCAGAAGATAATGAAATGGGACATTTGGATTTTGACTTACAAACTTTTCCAAAATGCTCATACACCCCTCTATTTACAATAACGCCCAGACTCAGGGGTGGAGCGTAACGCCTTGGATAACTTTTCTAAGAGGTGTTCATCGCCTTCATTTATTCTTCAAAATACGTCCCGCCTCTAGGAGAGGGCTATATAGCACGCCGAGAAGTGAAAACGAGTGGTTTAAAAGCTTCGCTTGAATGAGTCTTTATAAGACTCGGGAATGCACAGTCGATACACCGCTCGTCAATGGATATCCGGAGACGCAAGAAGCCGTTAGCAAATTGCCTCACGCTACTTTCGTTCTTTATCTGACCAGAGACCTTTTTTCCTACAGCTCTCTATCTAAACACCAGCTCCCATCGAAATACATGATTTGTGTTCATAATAATATTAATTGACTGTTTTATGACCCACTACCCTGTCTCTAATACCGATTCGAGTATTTGCCAACTGATAACGTAAAACTACCAGGACATCAATTACTGAGATTTTTTTTTCTCTACCTTGAAGATTGTCCTGCTATGTATTTGCTCATTTTAACTAAACTGGAAATACACTACCCCATATTGACATATTCATTCAAGAATATGCACAGCGGTTTCACTTTCTTGCTATTTAATTCCTTTATGTGACTTGGTTACAAGCAATTATGCCCAGGTGCATTTAATTGTTTCATCATGCTTCTATATGCAATTATTTCCTCTTCATTTACTCGCGTGTCAGATATTATTTTCTGTTCCCCGAAATTGGTTTTATCGCTTACTGTGAATAATCTTTTCGACAATTCTTCAATGGTCAAAACACTTACGAATTGCTCATTTAAATTATTTGCAATAAGTTCCTGATTTTCAGGAAGAAGTCCTTCTCTACTCCTAATCGGTTCTATAGACCCTGTTATTGGCTTCCTCCGGTTAGTGTAACTATATAAACGATTCGGTTAGTGTTTGGTGCGTTGTGAAAGGTTTGTTGCATAATTCTTTTTCGCTATCCTGATATTCCGCTTAACTACCGTACGAAGTGTTTCGATTTACTCCCGATTCGTTGTTTTTAAAGCTTGATATTTTCTATTTCGATCTCGAATCGTTTTATTTTGATAGTGATCCAAGGGGCGCTCTCTAATTTGCGGTCTTTTCTGCTAGTGCATTTAACTAACTTAGAAAACATAGTAAGAAAAACTCACTATAACGTTGAATACATGTATCGGATATTCCTGATTTTGAGGTATCTATTGAGGTATTTAGGCAGATTTATATTGTAGTAAAATAAATTGGATCTGCGTAAATGTAAACAAACGGCGGCCATTTTCGTGAAACAGCAATAATTTTACTGTCCTAAATTATTAGACAAGTGCCGAATAAAAGTGTTATTATGGATCAAAAACGTGATTTAACATCAATTGAAAAGACCACCATTGTCTCAGAGCTTGGAAAAGAAAAACGACACTAGAAAAATATCAAAGATCCTGAGAAGAAATCATCGAACTGTGAAGAAATTTGTGGAGTCTTTTGCTGTCCGTTCAAGGGCTGACAAGGGTACTTCGAGGGTTATTTCCAGGCGTACCATGTCACGTATGTAGATAGAGAGGAGTAGGAAAAGAAGCAAAGAAAATATAATAGTGTAGGAGAGTTGCGAACAGCTTCCCGCGTCGCTGGACCACTGTCACTTGGATTCCCCGACCTTTTAAATGAGAAATATCTCCTGAATAAAGTTTAACATTTTCTTCCCTCTTCATCCGAAGTGTTTCCTATGAAATCAATGTTTGTAATTAAAAGGCGCTGCGTATTACCATCCTATTTCTTTTTATTACTAAAGAGAGAGAGAGTCAAAGAGCCACTTGTGATTGCTTTTAGGAAAAACAGTCATCTGTAAACTATTGCAATATTAATTATAATTTTGGCAGATACTAACTCCGCGACAACTACCTCAACCGCCAAACCTCTTACAAATATCTACGATTACTGGGTTCAGTTTTCTTTCTAGTAAAACAGCAACTCCCTCGACACACACCCATACACACCTTTTCTCCAAATCAGTCTCTATTAAAACTTATAACCGTCGATGAATAAACTCCCTATTCAAACTTTTTATCTAACTTTCGTTTATGGTCATTTAGTCAAAGGTTTCTGAAAGACTCAAGAAGATAAACTGGGCTAATTTGTTTCTTAAGCTGCGCGTATTTGTATACTTGCATTTTAGTTTGGCTTTTAATGAAATGTTCGATTCTCTGATTGTCCTGGGATTTTCCCAGAGTACCTTGATTTTCCGCATCGGGCGTCACGTCGGTTTATTGTCCCAGTTGCTCCTTCCCCTGTTCAAGATTTTTGGATCAAGTGATAATTTGACTCTTCCTCTTTTCCCCAAATAATATAACTCTTGGACGCACTTGTCAATCAAACGATCGAGACGAACCTCAAAAGAACTTAATTTAAGTAAACGCCATCACTTGAAAAATGGAAATGGGTCCTCAAATTCTCCACACAATTCAGTAGATTTATTACTTGAAACAGACGTTTTAGGCACTCGTTTTGCCTTCGCGGAATCTATTAGGTCGCGATAACGATGAAAATTCCCCACTCTGTATTCACCCGTGGTAAGAATTATGTATATCAAATATATCTTGTTTATGAGTGGGTTCTCAGACCTTTTGAAGAAAAAGAGGATGATGATGGTGAAGGAGGAGAAAAAAGCAGATTGTAGTAAAGAGTCCAGGAAAGATGGTATCAGGTGGTCCTAAGAAATTGTACTTGGTTTAGTAGCACATTAAAGGATGAAGACTGACTTTCGGGATATAACGAGAAATGGACCGTCATAAGATGGCCTTAAGGGAGAGCGAGCTGAGACGCAACAGACAAAAAGATTCGAACAAAATGTTAATTACTTTGGCAGTCAGGTAACTTGTTTGCCAATTACTCTAAAGGGGGTTGAGTGAACTTACTTGATTTCCCAGACCAAGTTATGAACATATGCAGATAGTTCAAGAGTAGAAGTCAAAAAGCGGTCAAACGAAGAAAAGAATTGATGGGTGGGTCTGTCCCTTAAAAGTCAAGACATTCTCTCAAAGAGGAGCGGATTCTATTCGGAATCCGTGGTATCTTATTTACCTATGTAATAACATGCCCAAAAGAGCATATGTATACCTAGAACTAACATGTGAACTCATTTGACGCAGCTGTTGCATTGAACATAACCAGTTGTACACATTCAAATAGAACGAAAATATACATGAACAATTTTTAATTGATACAATTTGAATTATCTATAATGATCTAGTTTTATCCAGAGCGTAAAATAGTTGCCAAATGATTAAATGCTAGTTGCAACCCCGAGAGTGAGTGCATTGATGGTTTCCATTGGTTCAAATTACTTGGATGTGCCTTTGAATGGCTAAATGAGGCTTCTGCCACTAGATGGCACCACCCAGCGCCAAATCCGATGGCAGATTTGAAATTTTCAGGGTTCATAACCCTATGTCCCATAGTCATATGGGTCATTTCATGGATTTAAGTTGGTACAAGTGAACTTTACCTCTTTTGAAAATTGAATTTTATTCCTCTTGAAAAAATGAGACACCTAGACTTGGCGCTTCGCCGCAGGTAACTAGAGGAGCTTTTGTATGACAATGGTCCTTGGCAAAGGAGGTAAGCGTGAATGTATTTTGCGAAATCTGCGTTCACACCTGGCAATGCAAAACGACGTACCAATAGCCTATCAATAGCTTGAACACTATGATACGAGGGAGAATTAATTTGGTTGAAAAATATGTCAACGGTAGGTGATAGAAATAAACGAACGAGGGTAGGCAAGAAAAAGAATTTCTTCTACCAGGATACATCTGGAAGAGTTTTCGTGCAGTGTTATTTTCCGAACTTCGATTTGAGATTAATATCGACGTTCGCATGCTCACATCATAGCTCCCAGCAAGAACTATGGTCAATGGAAGAAGGTAGTGAGTATTGCGAGGACAAAATTGCTGAGATTCAAGATTTCACGTACGGGTACGACTGTAGAGGTTTCTAGAACATGGCAAATTTCACTCTTAAGATGCAGAAAGAAAACCAAATGGCAATCATCAACTGCAGAAGCAGTCGATTGTGATGAATAGCAAAGTAAAGCCAAAGCATTTCACGACAGAGCGTACTGTACCATTTTGGAGAAACTGGAAAAGGACGAGAGAAGAAGGGAAAAGGTAGCTAAGAGTCGTAAACCTTTTGTTATAGATTTGCGCATACATGAGTAGATAAAACGCCTATTAAATATACTTAAATCCATATTTATAAATTAGAATTCTATTATTTATAGACATTCACTTTTCAGTGTTGGTAAATGCTGTGTTAACTCTAACTTATTTCTCTTCTTTTTCGACTGAACAAAGATCGCCGAATATTTTTTAGTATCTCACGCAAAATATATTCCCGTAATACGTGTGGGCCCTAAATAGCCATAGTGGTCTCCAATCAATTCTTAGTATGCTAAGTAGTATTCTTGAAGTAAAGTGATGTACACACTTACTACGCCTTCAATTTCGACATTTTGCATAGCGTCCCATAACCCAAATTCGATCCTGGCCCAACTTAGTGCATTTCGCCAGCCCTAGTTATGTGTGGCTTACTTTATTGACCCATTAGCCATGAATAAATGGCTGGACCTCTTTTGAATGCTGATGAGCTCCTACCGCTTCAGGGAGTAATGGATGATCCTACTCATCACTGTGGGATAATGAACGTGTGGGTATATTGGGGGATTTAGTTGGGATCTCTTGTAGATCTTCGTCACCATTCTTGTCGTTTTTCGAGTTGCCTTTATTTTCAAGGAAGACAAGAGGAGCGCCTCCGCCCTTCCTCCTTAGAGGAGGAGCTTACGCCTCGCAGGGAAACCTTCGGTATGTGGCCTATCTGGCACTAGCAACGAGGATTTTATCTAAAGCAAGGTCTACTGACCAAAAGGTCGCTTAGTCACGTTTGCGGTATCTGTATTTAGTTGGGTACTTAATCGTTTTCCATGTGGGTTTGGGCTAGTAAAATAAATCCAGGGATTTGAAAACTAATGTATAGAAGTATTTGGACACCGCTATGACCGGCTTTTTATTTTTTTTAAAGGTTATTGCCTATTTTGTGCTTAGTCTTTTGTTTACATTGCGATGGGCGGCCCTTTTTCCCTTTCATGACTCATTTTGGGGCTATTTCCCCGTTTTTTCCAGTGTTTTCGCTAATGAATTAGATGCATGAATGTTTCAGTTGATTTATTTGAGTGATATTCCGTACCTCGGACCGGCTATTAAAGAAAAAAACGAGAGTTTTTGCAGAAATCGGTAGCTAGAAGAATTTTATAGCTTGCCCTTTTCCTGACCCGTTTTTTTTCTTGCGGTTTCATATTGTTTGAAAGCTCCGAGGTGAGGTCAAGACCTTAAAACCCGGAAAAAATATATAGACTTTAGCGAAACGTATAATAAGAACTAAAACTAATTTGACGAAAAGTGTAATAAAAAGAAATCAACATAACTTAGCTAAGAATATCAGTAAAACTGAAGATACATACACTACGAGCTTCCCCGCTCAGGCTCCCATAATATTTCGTACATTTACCAATATGCTTCATTTAACTGTCGTTTTAATACTTGTTGCTGATGGCCAGCGTAGTGAGCGGGGGGTATGGAGGCGTAGCCTCCCCATATAGCAACTCGTAGTATTGGCTCGAAATTGGCTTCGAGTAACCAAACACAATAAAACATTAGGTAAGACTGAAGTAGTAAAACGACACTTAATGAGAAAGTTAGGTGAAACATATTGGGAAATTGACGAAATTTTATGGGAACGCGAGCTGGGAAGATCGCGGGGTATGAATCTTCAGGTTTACCAAAATATCGAAGCCAGCATCGAAAACACACTTAAAATAGATAACCTTGGGAGGACCTTGGTGATTCTATCATTCGAAAGAGAATGAAAAACAACATAAGTGTTTCAGATTTCGTTAGAATCGGCCGAATAGTTACAATGTTATTACAAAAATTTAAAAAATGCAAAACAGGGACCGACCGCCCGACTAGTGAGATGTAGAGTCTAAAATATCATCACTAACTCTATAATTTAAGAAGGGGATTTTTTTTTAGTATTCGAATAATAATTTCATCTTAGTTTGGTTATGACTTATGTTTTTTTATCAACGTGATTTCTAATAATTCTTTTATAATATCAAAAAAACAGAAAAAAAAATGGTGAAGTTCAGAAATAAATATAAGTATCGAAATTTTGTGAATTTTTAAAACCCCAAGAATTCCAAATGGTGAAATTCAGAAAATTTATTTTTACATATCTTCTCTAACTATATTTTAGCAACGTGATATTTTGAAAGGGGGGAAATTTAGTTTAGAGTTCCTTTTTAAAATTATTATGATTGGCGAAGTTCAGAAAATTTAGAAAAATTTAACCATGGCTGCTTTTTTTTAGATTTTAAATTTTAATCTTAGTAGCGAAGCATAGGCTACCCCAGTAGGGGGTGAGTGGCGAAGCCAAGGCCTGGTCACTTAATAATTTACTCTTGATCTAATTTTTACAGTTTCATGCTTATTTTCTTAGCCTAAAGGCAATAAAAACTTTTAGCGGAATTCTTTTGATATACAGAAAATACAAACTTCAGAGCTCTTTTTTATATACTTTAATTTTAATGCATTTTTAAACTTCACGATATGTATTTTTTTTTTTTAAACATTCGATAATCATATTTTTAAACTCATAGAAAGAACTTTGATAAATGCTTCAACCATACGAAAAACTAGCCTTAATTTTTATATATTTTTTAAATCTCTCTCCTTGCTAAACTATTTTCTTTTAAAAAAAACTCCAAAAATTATATAACAGCCTTTGATTTTAAAAAGTTCATTATGTTAATTTTTTTGATAAATTACAATAACATACAAAGTCACCCTTGGAAATTGTAGGGGAATCGTCACTCTCCCGTTCTTTCTCAGTGGAGACACGGGACGGTAACCGCAAAAACATCCGGGCACGGCACCATGGGTCAAACTCGTAACCACAGCCCCTCGCCACTCGTCTCTATGAAAAGCCGAACGGTTGTAAACTGCAAGATTTCCCTACGAGAGTATATTCAATTTCACCTCAAGTAAGAAATTAGAGACGCGTTTCTCTCAAGTTCGAAGGCCAGCGGGAGCCGAGGTAAGACTTGCTGAGAAAAACCGTTGTAATAAGAACCCTCCTGCGGCCCGTCCACAAGCCGCCCCCCCCCTCTCCTACCCCTACCCCAGTGGGGTGATGAGGTATAAATAACAAACACTTGGGAAAAACGAGGTAGAATACGTGAGTCTCCAGGCTACGAAGTCCCCGGATTGAGCTGGGCTACCAAGACTGGACAGGTGGTAGAATACGTGAGTCGCCAGGCTACGAAGTCCCCTGTAAGAGAGGCGGTGCTACCAAGGGGGCTAAGAAGCAGCTCATCCTCGAGCTAGCCTCTGGTTATCAAACCGAACGTTAAGTTGACTTGTTCAAGTTCAACTTATTCTCGTCAGAGAGACTCCTCATATCCTGGTGCATCATAAAGCCCAGGGATAGTCCTCGCCCTTGAGGAATTACGATAAGAAGAGGAAAAAGGCTACCCCTTGAGTCCGTTACCTGGTGGCCGCACCAAACTCATAAGTTAACTTGATTGAGGAACCAAGTTCAACTTATTCTCGTCAGAGAACCCCACACCCCCCTTCTATCCTGGTGTATCCGAAAACAACCAAGATAAGCCTGGCCCTTGCGGAAGACTGGAACTAAGACGAAGCTCATCCTTGAGCTAGTTCCTGGTTACCAAACCTACCTTTAAGTTAACTTGCTTAAGTTCAACTGATTTTCGTCAGAGCCCCCCCCCCCCCCCAATATCCATGTGGATCCTAAAGCCGAGGGATAGTCCTCGCCCATGAGGAATTACGTAACGAAGGAGAAAAAGCTCCCCCTCGAGCCCGTTACCTGGTGGTCACACGGAACTCTAAGTTAACTTGGTTTAAGAACCAAGTTCAACTTACTCTCGCCAGAGAGACCCCGCCTACCCTGGTGCCTCCTAAGGCACCGTGATTGTTCTCGCCCTTGAACCCCCCCCCCCATTGAATACCGTTTGGACACCCATCTGCTACACTCGCCAAAGTACCTTGTGACTGCCAAGTCATCACGTCCACCTCCAAAAATCTGGTCGAAGCACGCGTCAAATGACCGACCAGATTCCTGTGGTGTCTGGGGCTCATTGTGTTCAAAGTCAAACTCAAACCCCCCGCCAGAGCAACCAAGGTATTTAAACTCCAGTAGAGACAATTAGCCTATTTCTTGTATATTGAAGTGAGTAGCGAATTAGCCAATATTAAAGAGTCAAGTTAATTGAAGTCTTTTTTATGTATTTTAAAATTTGTAGTATTTCTGTGGTTCATGTTTTGTTTTTGTCTAGTAAATTGTTAAATTTAAAATAAAAGTTTATTTTGGGAATTCCTGTGCGTTTCTCTATATCCTTACGATGTTTGAAGCGGCTCTTCCTTAAAACAACAAAATTCGCACTCTTAGATCAAAGCCTACTTCATCAAAGAAGTATATCACGTTCCACAAGGTATACCACCACAAAAAGTGGTGTCAGGTGTGGGGTGATCAAAAGGGGCATTATACGACAAAAATGAAAAATAAAAATCACACTTTTTAATAAATGCCATCCTAAAAAAAGTGTTAGGGATAAGATTCCTAGGCTTATTTAGGTTAGGTTGAATAGTAGTACGAAAATTAAGTTAAGCTACAAAATCCTGACAATTTTAACCAACCAAACTCATACTGCTTGAAGAAACAGCAACTCGAATAATTACAAGGGGAAGCGGAGAAGGGAGAGAGAAGATTTATAGTACAATAGATCCTTTTATACCAACCTTCTATATCGAATTTACTATTTACGAGGTCTGAGGTTGAAAAATTGCGTTAGCTCTTATCCATCCAAGTCATGGGGGACACGCGGCCAACAAGCTTCCTGGCTCAGGCTGAAGGCAGATCTTGGACCCAAGGTTCTGGGCATCGCTAACTGTTCCAGCTTTAAGTAAAGTTATAATAATAAAATATTTGTTTCCCAATGTCAAGAATGGAATAAATACAATTCAATTACACCGACTGATTAAGATTGCTCCATGAAAATGACAGTTATAACTTGAAAGCCTCAAATTATAAAGGTATATATTATAATTATATTGCAATATTCCTGATATTTTTGTACTCCCGCATTAATAATATTAATATATCGTATTACTCTGTATTTTAATTATATTTCTGTAAGACTCCTCAACAATTTGATCCCATCTACAAAAAAAATATGGTAATTTTAATTAAGCACAGTCATGTATCTGAGTCTTTTGTTATACTTTCAACGACACTTTAAAACCGACCTTTCTAGTTGGAATATCGTTCACAATCGTCCATAGAGACTTAAAGACGTGCCTAGAGGGCAAAGTCGTGCTCACTTACGACAGGAGACGACTGGGCCTTCGTACATTCCGCCCATAGCGTATTGCATTGCCTTGAAGCCTATTACGAGCCGCGAATGGCGACTGGTCAACAATGCATTCAGATGCAGTCGAAGCAAGCAAACGAGGAACGTGAGGAGCGCGATGAGATAGTCGTACCGAGGATGATAGGGTGTATTGGGTCTTATGAATTGACGCCTGGTAAGGCAGAGTCTGTTGAATGAGAATCACCGATGATGGAACGCAGAATGACAAAGAGTCCTGCTGGTGGTTGCCTACCTCTACCGCTGAGGGTTCATGAAATATGGGAAAATGCGACAACATTTGCTGGTGAGCTGCAGGCCTCCCTTGCCAGGCAGATGATAGATAAGTGGTTAATTCATATTATTAATTTTATACAAATAAATAATATTATACTTATATATTCCATTCAGTATTTTTTTCATTTTTTTATCATTTTTTAACACAAAATAGTAGCAGATTTAATAAATTAATTCAACTTTACAGTAAAACACTTTTTCCAGGGTTGGCGGCAGCGCCAACCCATTGTGAGATGCAATTGGTACAGCCCGATTCCCCGGGATTACAGTGTGTTCGCATTCAGTGTTAGTGAAACAAATATATAATAATAGTGCATTACGTCCGTGATTCGTGAATACTATCCAGTTTTAGCACTCTCCGTGACGACCGAAGCTTAGTTTCAGTGTCCTGGTTTCTTCAATACTACATACTCTTCTTAATAACATGATAAATGTTCGGTAACACTTCAGTTTAGGGGCGCACGGTAGGTGGCGCTGTTTAAAGGCTACAATTTTGGGCTACAATATGTCTTATGACGTCAGATGTGACGAATCACGGCGTTATATTTTCTGTATACGAGTATATAGTAGGGGGCTGTGCCCCCCATTCACCCCGACCAATTGATTGAAACTCAGGATAATCGTAGGGGGGTCTTCCTGCGGTGACACTTTCCCCAAGAGCAGTCCCCTTGAATTTACTGTTTTTTTTATATTTATTTTTCGTATTTTTTGTTTCGCTGCGAACGTCAACAGTTTTTTATTGGCAGAAAAAACTGGTAACCTAATGACAAACAATACTTACTTACTTACGTCAAACGATTAATTACGAATGGGAACCCGCGAACAATGTACCCCTACGCGCTAATTGTTTGAAACGGCACCGCTGTTGCCAACTGTTTTCGTTTACATATATTTTATTGCAACGAAATATTACATTTTCTGAAAAAAATAAATTCGCACTGCATTTCGGGCATTTTATAGTTTTCTCGATTAGTTTATGCTCCTCTAAAAAATCAAAAAGTTTTTCGCGGTTATGCAAAATAAACCCGAATTCGAATAACGAAGAAGCACAACTAGAGCATGACGAAACCAAAACATGTGCGCAGCAGGTCCTATTTATAGCTACAACGTTGCCAGTAAAAATTTGTTATCGTTCGCAGTGAAACAAAAAATACGAAAACAAAAAAAATAGGAAAAAACAATAAAAGACATCAAGAAACCTTACCTAACTTAGGAAAAAAAACTATAAGCGAGCAGAGGCACAGATATTTAGTAAATAATACAAAATAAAGGTTACAACCCCCCCTCCCAAACAACAAAAATATATAACGCCGTGATTGGTCATATCTGAAGCTACCGTCTGACGTCATAAGACATATACTGTAGCCCAAAATTGTAGCCTACTAACAGCGCCACCTACCGTGCGCCCCTAATTTGAAGTATTACCAAATGTTCCTCACAGCTTTGGCAACGCATACATTTTAAAGTATGAGGTACAAAACGTAACGTTTGTGATTCACATAAGACTGCCTATAGTACGGCCACATTAGTAGTAGGCCTACTGTCTTACATAATAATATCATATAAAACCCGTTTCTTGATCGGGTCACGATAGATATTAAGTCCAAGGAATTAAGCAATTAACTCACCTAATACAGTATTTTCTCTACATGATGGTATATTCCATTTCCTGTGCAAATTCTTAATTTCATTGTTATGATTTTTTCTCTGTATTAGCGTATATCAGTCCGGCCAGCCGACACTGCGTGAGCACTGAGCTGTCACTACTCGTGAGGCCAGGGCTGGGGAAGAGCCTAACCTAATCTAACTTAACCTAACCCAACCTAACCTAACCTAACCTAACCTAACCTATCCTAACCTGATAATTACAATACAGAAAAAAATCATAACAATGAAATTAAGAATTTGCACAGGAAATGGAACATATCATCATGCAAAGAAAATACTGTATTAGGTGAGTTAATTCCCTGGATTAACAAATACTGAAAAAATCAGAATAACTTAGCTTCGGTTGTGTCTTATAGGTAATATGTTTCTCTCTTGGCTTATCAGTTATTTATATATTTTTTTATCCATAGGTTGATCAAGAACAATCATGGCAGGTCCAAGCTGTCAAGTTAAGTATTTACAAGCCATAAACTTTACTCGTCTGACACTGAGTGAAAAAATTGACATTAAAACAAAAGGAAGACCTACACCAGTGCTGTTCCTTGAACAAAATGCCAAGAGCAGGAATCTAGAATACACAACCAAATTTAACTTGGGTGTTTATGAAAACAATGACTGGCTCTGTGGATGTGAAGAGGCTAATGCTTTGTTTTGCTTCCTATGCCTCTTATTTGGTGGGGACCTAGCCTGGACGAAGAGTGGCATGGGAGACCTGAGACCTTTACAAGAGAAAATAGTTAAACATGAAAAATCAGCCAAACGCTTACATAATGAGGTTAGTCTTTCTTTACTGGGCAGTGTAAACATTGCTACCGAAATGAGCTCCAAAGACAGACTCTCAGTTGCAAAGAAGAATGAACAAGTGAGAAAAAACAGCTGTTCTTTCAAAACTTGTGGATTGTGTAAAGTTCTGTGGCAAATTTGAACACCCACCCAGAGGACACGAAGCAGGGCCTACTTCCAAGAATCCTGGAGTATTTCGTGGAATAGTAGAGTTTGCTTGTGAACTTTATTCTAGCTTAAAGGCTCATTTAAAGAATGCAACCGTATTCAGAGGAACATCTAAAACTATACAGAAGGAAATTTTGGAATCAACACTAGAAATATGCAGAAACATGATTCAAGAAGAAGTAAAATCCGCAAGTTTTGTAGCAGTGATGTGTGATGAAACAACGGACATTTATGATAAAACACAGATGGTAATTGTTTTAAGATATGAGATAGATGGAAAACCTGTTGAGAGATTCTGTGGATTTTTTAACCCTCTCAGCTTGACTGCAGAAGACATATCAAGTGTGCTATTTGAAGAGCTACAGGCATTAATTGGTGATTGTCCTCATAAGCTTATCGCTCAGACTAACGATGGTGCAGCTGCATTAAGTGGAGCTAAGAGTGGTGTGCAAGTTAGAATAAAAGAAGTATATAGCCATGCTCACTTTGTACATTGCTATGCACACCAACTGAACTTGATTTTGGAAAAGGCAGCATCACAAAATTCTAAAGTTAGAGTCTTTTTCAACAGTTTGTCAGGAATACCAACTTTCTTTTCTAACTCCCCACAAAGAATGGCCACATTAGAGAGTGTTGCAGATTCCCACAGAATTCCTAGGCCTTCGACAACACGCTGGAACTTCAAAAGCAGAACTGTGAATGCTGTGTATGAAATGAAAGATTATAATCATTGAATGCTGCAGTAAACTAGAGTCATCTAACTCAAAGGTCACTGGTTTAGCTGCAGCTGGTATCAAGAAAATGTTAAAGGATCCCGAGTTCAATTTTTGGCTGTTATTTTTCTCTAAAGTAATGCCCCATGTAGATATTTTGTTTTCACAGCTTCAATCCAGAAATATTCATGCAGTTAAAGCTAATGCTGAATTGAATGCTTTCAATTCTGCAGTTCGAAGGATAAGAGGTGCATGTGATGAGTGTGATACAGAGATACAAGAGCTACCTGAAGCAAAAAGAAGAAAACCTGAATTGTCTGAGACAGGTAGAACAACAACTGCAAATGAGGTGTGTGATGTAATTATTATGCAGTGTAGAGAGAAATTTCGCTTCACTAACCATCTGGAAGCAAGCAAGTTACTTTTAGTGAACAATTTTCCTACATATTCCATTAATTTTCCCAATAATGAACTTGCACAGATAGTTGAAGCTTACCCAATGGTTGTAAAAGAAAAATTAAGAACTGAACTCACAGTGCTATACACCAGAGAAGATTTATGGAAATCACAAAACCGCACAGATGTAATCAAGAAAATAAATGATAATAATTTACAGTCAACATTTTCAGAAACTGTCAAGTTATTGAAAATTCTAATAACAACTCCAATGACAACAGCCGAAGCAGAAAGGTGCTTTTCAACTTTGAAAAGGATTAAAACTTCCCTGCGTAGCACTATCGCTAGTGAAAAACTGTCTGCTTTAGCAATGCCATCAATTGAAAGTGCAATGGTAACGGAATCAAAGAACTTCAATGAAGCTGTCATGAATCATTTCGTTACAAGTAAAAGCAGGCGCATAGACTTTATTTTCAAGTAGGCTAACTAATTAGCCTACTTCTGTATATAATCCCCTTTCCCTGGCTGCCACTAGTACCAGTCTACCCTCCTCCCCCATCTCCCCAAGCCAAGCTACCTATCTAAGGACCTGAAATACATGATTTGACTGCTGTGCTGTACACTGCTGACTGCTGTGGATAATTAAATGCAAAATAAGTAAGTATAGTACTATAGTTTTATTTTTTAAAATTATATTGTAACTTGAAATTATTAGGCAGTCCTCCCCCACTTTTTTTTACCATGAGCCGCCACTGAGAAGATGGATTGAAGGAGGAATTCGAGGATCTCTGGACCAATGATCTTGCCAATAGAAAAATGAAGAGACAGAGGTTGTTCATGATGAACATGGACGATAAAGACAGGTTTCAGGTTATCTAAAGAGAGTTTCCTACTTGATGTTGCACTGTAAAATAGAATTCCTTGTCTTCTCTAGACTACTAGGGATGCTCCGCATATACCTGCTGTAACGGAGAGTGGGCTTATTCGCAACGGGCAAAGACAGTTGAGCAAGATCTTAATTCCTTTGGTCGAAAGTTAACTTGCTTAGCAAGCACTCTTACGGCGGTTGAGCAAACTTTAGCCATCGGCAAAACCAAATTATGTTCGATGGAAGCATGATCAAAAGAAGAATGTAAAAGACGGTTATAAGAAAAAAAATCTTAAAATCCTATAAGAAGACAAAAGTGCACACATAAACTACTTCCCACCCAGGCAAAAACAGATATTTCTTTAAACAAGAGCAATTTTCAAGAAGAGTCCGACACAGCTTATACGGGTTATCGAAAGCCCGTGGACCAGAGATGTGCATTGAGGTGGCGGTGGAAATGCTCGATAGTTCTGTCACGCTGAGCAGCATGGTAGCTAGTAGTACGGAAACAGCCAATAACTGACGTGAGCCTTTGCCATTGATGGGTTGCGAATTCGTGTTCGCGATCAGTTATGATTGATCGTAGAAGGAGATCAAAATCGAGAAACCCAACATGAGACAGACGTTTGAACATTAGACGATGCTCTAATGTCAGAGATCTGTATGGCCTATTGCCAAAACGTAAAACGACGGATAACGGTTAAATGGTAGCTGCATTCACAAGAATACGACAAAGGAACAAGCAGATCAATATTGATCGCTAAAATCAGACGAAGGCAGAGGAAAAGCATCCAGAGGGTCTTTTGTGTAGGTAGGGATATACTTTGGCCCCTAGACAGGAATACAGGCACGAGTCCATTTCGAAATCCCACTATTCATTCCGTCGTATGATGAGCGATCTAGTCGATCGAACCCCTACATCAGAAAGACCGAAAATTTGGTCGAAAACTTGCCGACAAAAGATGATAAACGAGAGGACGAGGTGAGTAAGATTCCCAGAGTCATTAACAAACCCTCATAGAGGACATATACAAGGCTAGGTTAATTGGAGCTCTATGAAAAGGGCGATCTAAGGAAGCAGCGTAGTCAATAGCCTTTTTGGATTGAGAGAATGATTTGCGCGACTAGGAAGTCCGCTATAGAGATGAGGATCTCTTGGTCTTAGACAGCAAATAGCTTAAGTGCTGTGTGACCCGAGCACAGTATGGGGTAAACTTTGGTAGAATTTGAATATCGCAAAAAATCGACAGAGTTGGTTGAGCAAAGAAGGCTAAGGAAAATCTAGTATGCAGCAATTTTACTCTACTTCCGTCACGAGTATTAAGATGCCAGAAAAATAGAGTTGCGAGGCATCGCATAGACACTTTAAAGTGTGAGTACGGTGCCATACCCTCTCACTTACGAAATTACCTGACGATAGTGAAAAATATAGTCCTCCTAACAGGAGGTCATCGGTTTAGCAGAGGAAAAGAAGACCTTTCAAAACCTGAACTATAAAACGTCTGGAGACCTAGCCACTGTTATGCAAGCCATATGTCATTCGAAGCATTATAGGAAGGGTGATACCAGATTATAGGTGGCCTGTTTATACGTGAATGATGCATCGGTTTATGGATGATGAAAAGGGATGGTAACAGGTGGTTTATCTAATAGGGAAGTTGAAGTATAATTTACCCGGTTGGTGTGAGCTTGGTCTGTAGTCACAATGGCGAGTGTATTGAAGAGTCCTCGTTGCTATTGCACATGACGGGTATGAAGACCTTTGGCAACTGGGCTTACTCTATACCTCCGTTGAATTGTTTCTGACTCCTTAATAATTCTCCACGTGGGTTATGCTTTAGGTTGGAATTATGGAAGGTTTCCCGGTAATCGGGGTAAGGAAGGAATTCGAAAAGGCCGTAGCAAAAAAATATAATTTTATTCTTATACTGGCCTATTAAACGGGCAAGTGGCACGTCACGAGTACTTTGCGATCAATAATAGGCTTTCTATTCTACATGAAGTATTAGCTAAAAATTCGACAGGACTTAGGCGAATTAAACGGGTTCCATGACGCTACCAAGGGTGTAAAAGGTGTTAACGAATAATGATCCAACTCCGACTGTTACCGTGAAAATACAGTGGTCAACCAACATACTAAACTGAGGGTTATTGACATTGTACACACGCGCGCATGTACGTAGGAAGGTGAACGGCGGACTTTAACCTTTCCTCGTAAGGCCAAGCAGTCCGGATCACACACTTCAATTCCCGCCCCCCCCAACGAAAAAAAACAAATCGATTACAACAAAGAACAAGAAAAAGAAACTGACTTTTAAGCTGTACATAGGCAGTTAATTCCTTACACAAATAACCAATTAACACCTTAAATATATACACAAAAAAATGATTTTAAGACTAACAGGAGTTTAATTAACCCTCCGTGGAGTTTCGGCTCAAGTTATCGGCTCTATACTTATCGGAGCCTTTATATAGTTTATGGTAAATTACAGTGGTGGGTAGTCCGTCAGCAGGCAGTGGTAACAATACTTCGTCGCCAGGCTTTAATTTTCGAGCTTTTGCTTTTAAGTCGAAATAAGTTCGGTATTTTTCTAAGTTGCACTCCGCGTTTGAGCGGGCCAACTCTGCACATTTCTCCAAGCGTTCGCGCAGCTCGATCACATATGCGTAGGAGGATTTAACTTATTAATTTAATTGGAGATTAGTGAAGAGCACCTTAAGGGTGCTCACGGGTCTTCGGACGTTACGTCCATACAACAATTCGAAGGGGACAAAACCCAGAGTTCGGTGAGGGATCTCTCGGCACGCGAAGAGGGCGACTGGTAGGTAGTGATGCCATTATCGAGGCTAAGACTGACAGAGCTTTCTTAACACTGCCTTTACGGATAGTTGAAAAGGGGTTGTAAAAAGGGGTTTGATGAGTAGTAACTTGCTAGCGTATTCCATCAGTTCCGACATGAACTGATGGCCTCGATCTGAAAGGATTTCTTTAGGGATACCGACTCGGAAAAAATGGAGATGAGAGCTTCTGCACAAGAAATACTGTCAATTTTCCTGACGGCAACTGCGTCGAGGAAACGAATGGCGCAGTCTATTAAAGTGAGGATATAAGAGTTTCCTTCACTAGACGGGGGATGGAGGGGCCCCACCAAGTCTATAGTCACTCTAAAGAAGGGTTTGGAAATGACGGGGGTTTTCTACAGGGAAGCCGGCGGTACCCGGCCTTTATCGGTGACTTTCTGGCACAGTTCGCATGACTGGCAGTATACGGTGATCTCTTTAGCTGCACAGGGCCAAAAGAAGTATTTAACAATACATTCAGAGGTTTTGTTGTGACTGAAATGTTCAGCCAATAATCCATCATGTGCGATTTTTAATACCCGTTGGGCGTAACATCGGAGAATACACAAGACTTTATCCGATGAAGGGGGGATGGGGTACTTCACCCGTCGCCCGGAATAGTAGTGAATTCTCCACCACGTATCTAATTCGTTTGTTCCTGCGAACAGATTCTATTTCATTTTTCACTGCCTTCGCTCCCACGGGTTGGAGAGTCGGACAGTCCTTCTGGGCAATAGCGAAGGCTTGGGAATTAAGCTCTTCGTATTCAGGGTTCTCCAGAGGTGATAAAGGGGTCGGGGCCGCGGACCTCTTAGTTGCTTGAATCCGTAACTACAGGCTGAGCCACCGGATTTGGAGAGAGCTACGTGCTCTGGCCTATTAAGACTGAACAGAATTTAATAGGCGCTGCCACTACCTCGGTCCAGCCAGTGAATTACTGACACTGGATGTGGCATCTGACGACGGGAACTTGTTTGATCTACCCAGGAAATCCTGGGCGACCACGAACCTCTGGTGATGGGGGCTGACTGGGGGAAACAATTTATCTGATACTACGATACAGGTGCACCCTGTATTGCGTACTAATGTTGAGACTCGGCAACCACTTACAGATCCAGTCTCGAACTATAGTCCTCTGGGAGAACTCTTATTAAACAAAAAGTTCACCTGTTGGTCAGGGAAATTCGATGTGGACGAAGGAGACGCTGAAGCAGGGGATTGTTCTTAGAGAAGAGATGCGGTGATGTTGTACACTTGTTGACTCGAGGGCGACCTAAGCCTCGGATTTTGGGGGCACTGGAAGCTAATGTGACTTTGGGTGCCACAATTAAAACAAGTCACGGGGTTTCTGGGGTGTCCGGAGGTCTCGACAAATTTAAGGAGTTTTTTTGTTTGGGTTTCTGGGGATACCCACCTTTCTTTGGAGACAAGGACTGGTTCTTTTTAAACTCTCCCGGATATAGTTTATGGTTGGAAGCATGCAGATCCGCTTCCTCCACGCAGTCCTTGAACGTAGCGGCCCGCCTGTCCTTGACGAATGCTCGTACACAACAATTGGTCCTTAAGAATGAAGTCGACGAGAGATTCGAACTTATTCCCCACTTGTGCTGAATCAAGCCAGAATTGGAGATGTCTTCGCAGGATAAAGCCAAATTGACGGTATGTTTGACCTGGCTGAATTCTAGCATGTCTAAAATTCATCCTATACTCCTCGAGATTAAGATTAACGGCGCCCAGTAGCTCGTACTTAAGGGTGTAATAATCCACAGAAGCCTCGGATGGTAACGAGATAAATATATCACGGAGACGGGTATTAAGCAGAGGCAATAATCTGGCGATTCCCTCTGCTTATATGTCCCAATAATTCACCTCAAAGATTTTCTTGACGTGTGTCAAGTACGAACACAGGTCTTCGTTGTCCTTATATGCTGGGAGTTTCAGAGTAGGTATCTGCGTACCTCCAAACCGGAATCCAACGGAATTGACTTCCACCTGACCCTTGCTTATTACCCTTTCATATGCGCGTATTCGTTCTCTCTTTTCTGCTTCCCTCTGTATTCTTCTTTCTTCGTCATCTCTTTCCACTTGCGCCTGTTCTCTTTTCATCTCTATTTTTCTTTCTTCTGCTTCTATTTCCCACTGTATTCTTCTTTATTCAGCTTCTCTTTTGCTTGCGCATGTTCTCATTCTATCTGTATGCTTCTTTCATTTGCTTCTCTTTCCCTCCGTATTCTTCTTTCTTCTCTTTCCGCTTGTTTGTCTTCTTGTTCCTGGACGTAGGCAACTAGATCTTTGCCTGCTAGTCCAAAAGTTTGGCCTTGTTGGTGGAACCTTTCGAACGACGACATTTTACCATGTTTGTCAAAAACTCACGAATGTACGCTAAAGGTACTTATACAACCACGATACAATTAGCTCTCTACCTAACCCAACCTTACCACCCACACTTTCTGTTAATTGGAATACCACACAAAAAACTAATTAATACCCTTTCTCTAAGAGTGTTATACTATTTTTTCACTTTTGTTTTGATTCTTTAACCAGGGAGGATTCGTAATATTATATATTTATTGCCATATGCAGCGTTTCGAGGATTTAATTAAATACCTAGGGCGATATAAGTGAGGGGATTGTGGATGTACGATTATTCCAATCCTTGGGTTACATTTGCGGGCTTTTCGATGATGAGACTTGACGATATAAGCGAGGGGATTGTGGATCCACGATTATTCCAATCCTTGGGTTACACTTGTGTGCTTCTCGATGATGAGACTTGACTAAGAGGTGAATCTTTTCTCGAGTGGAACTTCACATTGCTATTCCTCAATGGTGAGGGATATCTCTGTTTTTATTCGAAAAACTGAGATAGGGGGTTTCTCTAAACGAGATTGGTATGAGAGTGATTCTCTATACCGTTGGTCTACTCTTCGATATGAACAAAAGGAATAGCCCCATGAAGAAAAATCCCGCTTGGTTCCACTTCTTCTTGATTCCCTGTTTTACTCAGGGACTGCTCTTCTTCTCTCGATTGCTACCTCGATTCTCTTCTTCATTTCTCCAGATCGAACTATATATACGTCGATTATCCCCCAGAGGGGGATGAGGGCTCAACTTTTAGCTTCTCTCCTAGGACATCACTTTTCAACGTGACCCTTCGACCTTCTGGTTTACGTCGGAGAATGTGAAATTTCGTCTATTTGGCGAAAATAGACCCAAACAATAGGAGGGGACAGTGAGCCTGTTCATAGAATTTTATTCTAAAGGCTATCCGACCCTACTTTGTTTATATTAACGGACCACGAAATCTGCTGATGGTAATCCTTCTTTGCGAGTGATATCGAAGATTGTTGGGACAGCGTGGCAAAGGGGAGGTAAAGTATCGGACCATATGGAACGTAACTGTTGACGCTGTGTAACCAAACTAGCGTCTGCTTGTCCTCGCGATATTGATTTCCCCACAACATGCAAGGCAATTTGATAGGATTTGATAAATCCACCGAGCGTCCATTTGTGGAGTTTCTCGCTGGGCCTATTAAATACTGCAAGTTGGTGGCAGCACCCGACTTATTATATAACAAGAGCACCACAGTATTTCAAAATAGCCAAAGTACGTGGTGATAACCGTGTTTTGAACATCATAAGAACGAACAGGAACCTAGTTGAAAGTTTGAACCAGATAGAGAAGAAGAAAAAAGCAATACCCGAAGAGAAAAGAGGTGAAATCCGAAAGGTGTGGCTAAATATACCTGGCTGGAATAGAATGAGCGTTCAAAGCCCTATAATAGTCCACGATCTAAAGTCAACGGATGTCGACTTCTGCACATCATGGATCCAAGAGTCAAAACAAGAACTAGACGGCCACCCTATACCAGCTTTTAGGTTAACTCGAACTTGGGTAGGACGTCTAGGACTACCAAAGAAAATTATCCTCTCTTTTTTATCCAGAGAGTCACTATGTTTAATCTACCAGTCTTTCGAAGGACGGAGGGTAATGGCAGAAACTTCTGCAGACTGCATTGGAAATTGAGTTCGGCATAAAAGTAACGGACAGAGAAAGGTGAACTTTGAGAGGGGGGAAAACAGAGCCAGTAGAAGAGGTACTGGGTTCAACAAGCATACGATTCTGAGAGTTAACTAAGAGGCCGTGGACATTAATAAAATCGAGGCCAAAATAGGAGTCAACCTCGGCAATAACGAAAGTCCATCGTAAACCATAGTTTTCGAAGCGATGAAGTAATGGAATGGCTGTTGACACTTCTCAGTTTTATTGGTGTATCTATGTCATACTACCACATATCTATCGATTCATTACGAGTGAAGCTTGGCAGAGTAGGAAAGTGAATTATAAAAATGATTTACGTCATTTCGTGTGCTACATAGCACTCGTTTGTTACGTCATCGAGGAGACAAGCCGCGTTTCCCACGATGCCTGCTTTGGTTTTGCCGGTGTTCCAGCCAAATCCCAGTGAAGGAAGTACCTCCACCTATAGGTGGATGACATTACTTAGAGGCTATACGTATATATCCTCATATAAAACTTATTGAAAAGGAATATGAAAACTAATAAATACAAAAATTTAATAATGAAAATAACGACTGTATAATGAGACACTATGGCATACCCCAGAAGTTTGTTGACATAGTTAAAAGTGTGCATGTAGATACCTTCTGCCAGGTATTGGTAGATGGGAGTTTAAATGAAAGTTTTGAAGTTAAATCGGGAGTAATTCCGGGTGGAACTCTTTCTCTTCCTGTTTATTTTGATCATTAATTTTGTAATGAAGAAACTGATACTGGAATATTTTGGAAGAGAGGTATGAAGTTGGCCGATTTGGATTACTTAGATGATATTGTTTTAATTGCAGAGAGCTGTGAAGATATGCAAAGAGTAATATATTGTTTAGATAGAGACGGAAATTTAATAGGATTAACAATAAATTGTGCGAAAACGGAAATAATAAACATGAATATGGAAAACCCGACAGTGTGCAAAATAAATGATCAAGATGTTAATGAAGTAGAAATTTTTAAGTTCTTGGGTACGATTGTATAAAGGGATGGTTCTTTAAAAAAATAATTTGAGGAAAGAATTAGGAAAGCTAACCAAAAAATTTATAAAAGTATGGTGAGACCAATTCTTACAAATGGGCATGAATCGCAGTATAGTACGGCAATCACAGATGCAAAGTTTTGGCTTTTAAGAATAAAAAGTTGAGAAAAATATGAGGTATACGATGGCAGGATAGAGCGTCAAATGAGAGAGTTAGAGATATTACGAAAGTACAATCAGTAGACGAGTATGTGAAATTGTGGCGATGCAAATGGTTGGGGCATATTTACAGACCAGAGGGACGATATGTGCAGTATGCAGCAAAGTGGGAGACAGCTGGAAGAAGGAGAAAAGATAGACCGAAGGAAACATGGATAAGGACGATGAAGAGAGAAGAAGGAGATAGTTGGCATGACGAATTGGAGAAGATGGATCAGGATAAGTACTTGTGGAGAGTTTATTACGGCCCTTTGCATCCTGTGAGTGCCATACGAGATTGATTGATTGAACGAGAGTATCATGAGAATCTGGATAATATACGGCGATGAAATGATACAAAGCGATAATGACAATATATTCAAGAATAAATGTTTGCGATTGAAGTTAGGCACTTTAAAATTAATACCACCGAACTATAAGATAACCCGCTTATAATACCTAATGAAAATGAAATGGGAATAGTGAATTCTGAATGAAGTGCGAAATGGCGAAAGACTATGTCAGAGTTAACTAGAAAAGATTAGAATTTACAATAGCTTCCAACAAAGTTATTAAATGAGGAGTATTAATTATTAGCGGACTAGATAATTGGTTCGATTAATCGATAGAACTAATTCCCAGGATAGACAAATCGAGCTCCTTCTGAAATATTGAAATATTTTTAAACTCAAATATTTTATTTTAGTTCCGGGAAGCTCTTCTGTTTTCACCCACAACACAAACAAATAACTTTCGGAATTCGATATACATGAAGAAAGGAAGAAAAAATACTGCACGCTAAGTAAGTCTAAACTGCGCTCAGAAATCTCTAGTCTTTTCAAAATTCAAATTTGTGTTGACATGGGAAAATATGGTGCTTCGAAGCGCCATAATATTAATATCATTTTCTCTTACGTTGCAGCGAATATTTACAGAGAATTAATTACAAGGGACAAAATATTACAGAGTTACAGTAGTGCAAGCATTAATATATGTATGTACATATCTGCAACATGCTCTTCTACACATTGGACGGTTGCTGGGACCTGCGAACATCGACATCTTTTAGAACGCAGGAACCACAAAATAAGGTCTCGTTGACAAAAACATTGCTATATAAAGCAACAGCTTTTTTTTTTTTGTCATTTCCCACAAATGAGGTGGGCTTCCTACTATCATTGGGGAAGGGAAATGTTTCAGCATGGCTCTCATGAAAATTGTCTTCAGAAGTGTTTCAAACAGCTTAGAATGAGGATAACTAATATTTCAATTATTTATCCATATTGGTTGTTTCTAAAGCCAAACCTAGCTACCTTAATCCTATATTTCCTATTATTGTTCTGTATATCTTCTAGGGATCATATTTTTGTATTCAACTTTCAGAAAGATTAGAGCGTTTACACATAAGCGAGTGAGTATCAATTGTGAAGTAGCAGCTTTCTGAATCAAATGTTATTTTAGTGAGGAATTTATCTATCTAGGCAACTCACATTTAAATTGAGATGGCGGGGCTTAATACGATAGAAAATATTACTGAAGAAGATTACACTCCTTGTTAACGCATCCTGTAATCCCTAAAGAATTCTATTAGAATTTCATCTTTTAAATATCTCATTCCCAGAGCTATGTACATCTACAATTACAGCCCTTAAATTTCGTTTTTAAATATTTTTTATATAACTCTCAAATACAATCTTCATTTCCTAAATAATTAAATTTTGAATATATATATATATATATATATATATATATATATATATATATATATATATATATATATATATATATATATATATATATATATATATATATATATATATATATATATATATATATATATATATATATATATATATATATATATATATTCAAAATTTAATTATTTAGGAAATGAAGATTGTATTTGAGAGTTATATAAAAAATATTTAAAAACGAAATTTAAGGGCTGTTATGGTAGATGTACATAGCTCTGGGAATGAGATATATATACATCAAGCAAAGGCTTCGCCACTTCCTCCTACGAGGGGAGCTTGCGCTTAGCTACTAAGATTAAAATTTAAAATCTAAAAAAAAGCAGCCATGGTTAAATTTTTCTAAATTTTCTAAACTTTACCAAACATAATAATTTTAAAAAGCAACTCTAAAGTAAATTTTTTTCCCCTTTCAAAATATCACGTTGCTAAAATATAGTTATAGAAGAAGATATATAAAAATAAATTTTCCGAACTTCACCATTTGTAATTCTTTAGGTTTTAAAAAATTCACAAAATTTTGATACTTATATTTATTTCTAAACTTCACCATTTTGTTTTGTTTTTCATATTATAAAAGAATTATTACAAATAACTTTGATAAAAAACATAAGTCATAACCAAACTAAGAGGAAATTATTATTCAAATACTCAAAGAAATCCCCTTCTTAAATTATAGAGTTAGTCAAGTGATATATATATATATATATATATATATATATATATATATATATATATATATATATATATATATATATATATATATATAATTGAAAATTACATGGCACCTGATACATAATAGATGTATTTAAAGGCTCAAAGAAATGAAAACTGGTATCACAACCCGGAAAAATGATAAGGAAAATATTACGTGAACCATTGAAAGTTTAAGAAATAAAATGGGAGATAAAGAAACGGAGAAAAATAGGGAAAACCATTTTTAACCCTTATATGAAAATGAATGAAGGAGTTGGATTATAGAGTCTGTGTCGTCAAGCGCTCATTGCTATTATGACCACGACGCTCATCAGCACCCAAGGGTGCGTCCCGAGTTATCCAGATGAAATTTCCAGCGACAATCATGGTCTTCAATGTTTTCATCAATGAGGGTAACATCATTCCACCCCAATTCTTCCTTGAGTGCTTTATACTGAACACCGACAGGTTGTAAATCATTGGATCGATCGGGAGGTCTAACATTTCAGCAGCAAGACTAGGCGCCCTTCAACGACAGCCGGAAGACACAGGCTTGGCTGTCGAAGAATTCATTCTATCACACCTCCCCTGACATTTGGCCTCCCTTCTCGCCTGATTGCGACCCCCTGGACTTCTTTGTTTGCAGCGCGGTGGAACGTGAGACCAACAAATCCAGCTCCACCTGAAGGACGATATGAGGGCCATCATTACCATTGGCTTCAGTGGCCTAAAACAGGAGATAGTGACAAAGGTCTGTACCCGGTTCCGAGGTTGCCTGTATGCTGTTGTCGAAGCCACAGGTGAATTCATCCAGTGAGATCGACAGAACATGTAATGAAGACAAACTCACCCAAATTTGACGAATATATCTCAAAAAATAAAAACAGCTTTATTTTTTCCTAAGGCAAAAAAACCCTCAATTCATACCACCATCGAGCAACGGACCACCGACATTAATCTGGAGGCGTTAATTTAAATTCATCATCAACCTCTTTTAGAATTGGATTTAACACATTGGGCATACATTTAAGCTGCCCTTCTGATATTGAAATTTGGAATTTCTTTAATTAACGATGATTCAACTATATTCCTTATATTAAAATGGTTAGAATTGTAAATTTGGGGGGCACCAGAGAAATCTGTCACATGGATAGCGTTTTTGACAGGATTAAAAAGACTTATTTTTATATTCTTAAATATGCCGCTATGCGAATGTCATTTGTTTTGTTTTTTCAAGTGACATCTGGTGGCAACTTTGTTCAACACCAACTGTTTATGTTTTCTGAACGAGTGTGCATAAGGTTCCTATTTGAACAAGTGATAATGTCACATACCCTAAGTTGACGATTCTTCTTTCACAAAAATGGTAACGATTACATATAAACATGTATGTCGTAGAATGACTCCCGACGATATACCATATATCACTATTCGTTGAGGGAACTTCCTTAATTATCTTTAGAGTGCGTTTTTACTGTCTGGCGGCCGATATTATGTATCTTCAAAATGCTTAAGAAGTGGAACTGAGCTCAAGGATAATAATATTGCTATCATTAATAAAATAGAGTTTTATTAATAATAACTATCAGCAAACACAAAAACGGAAAATATTGATAAACAGAATGGAAAGGGTCGTGGAGACTCGGGCTAATCCAAGGATTTAAGGGATCAAAAAAGGTAAAACAAAATGGAGTTAAAGAGATGGGATGGTTCGATAAACCATTTAAAGCACAGGATAGAATTGACAAATAAGGGATCAATACTCAAAAGGTGACGCTTGGCTTACGTAACTTCATTAGGGTGCAGTGGAAGGTACTTGAAGGAATATTCGGTCCGCTGGCGAGTTCCAGCCGAAGGGAGGGGATAAAAGGATCCTGACGTGGCGTCTTGGAAAGGAGAACCGTTACTCGACGAACGGCTTGACGAACAATGGCTGTTCTAGGTTGTTCTCTTCTGAACAAAGGGGGGGATGAGAACCGTCTCTTGTCTACGGGCTCAAGAACAATGGCTGTTCTAATGTTGTTCTCCTTTGAACAACAGGGGGGGTGAGAACCGTTTCTTGGCGAAGGGCTCAAAACGAACAATGGCTGTTCTAATGTTGTTCTCCTTGAACAACAGGGGGGGATGAGAACCGTTTCTTGGCGAAGGGCTCAAAACGAACAATGGCTGTTCTAATGCTGTTCTCCTTTGAACAACAGGGGGGGAGCCTTGGGGACTTGACGTCGGAAAGGCTCGAACCTTTGGCACTCAAGGAATATTGTCCTTCTTCTGGACAAGTGATGGTGAATCTCGAGGTCGAGGTCCCTTGGCGCACAAAGGGAGAGAGGGTCGTGGTGATGTTTCGCGACGAAAATCTGGATCTCCAATCTGATCTTAGTGGTAAAGTTTCCATATAAATAGCCAGGACATCTCCTTGGCGTGGGGGAGAATGGGGTGGAAGCTTCGAGGGAACGCACAGCCGAGCCGGGGAACAATGCCTTATCTGCCCATAAGCCTAACTCGATCTGGCGAGTTCGGCGTATGGGGGCGAACGGGGGGGACGATAACCTCCTTGTTTAAACATTGGCGTCCGGTAGCTGTTGATAAGACTCCAAGCCTCGAATCGAAGATGCACATGGGTAGCCTCATGGTTTTAAATAAAATGTGATAGAAGTTGAAATGAATGCAGCTCTGAACTCGTTCTATCACAATGTATATAGTTTGCAAACCTTGATATCATTTATTAAATTATAGTTAATTATTTATATCATTGAACATTTTGCACATTTAAAATGCGTCAAATAATACGTATACGTAGTTAATGTTATTAATAAAAGAATTAGCTAAAAAAAAATTATTAATTTTGTATCTATATTAGCAAAATATCATATCTTCACGTATAATATAATATAGGCATAAAATATACCCGATAGGTCCGTATTCCTAAAAAAAATTAATTCTGAATATTTTATTCACGGATTGAATTTTTGAATAATGAGTGTAATTTACAACTTCAACAGGCTCTCAAGAGAACCAAACATTCTCGGTTGTCACCAGAACATTATTCAATATATTTGGTTAGCGAAGATGCTAATAAGGATCAATTTGTTCTATTGAAGGGAAAATATTTTCAAATCGTCGAAAAAACTGAAAACAGTATCAAAGTTAATTGATGCAGTGTGCAAAGAAAACTACAATTCTGTCTGCTGGCCTTGACTCAACAAGCAATCTTCTGAGACACTACAGGATTATTAACTTAGTACCTAAATTTATTCTGAACTTATTTTATTAATAGATTATTTTTTTAAATAATTAGTGCAATTTTACAATTTCAACAGGCTCCCAAGAGAACCAAATATTTTAGGTTGTCACCAGAACATTATTCAATATATTTAGATAACAATGTTGATAATAAGGATCAAACTGTGTTATTGAATCCAAAATATTTTCAAATTGTCGAAAACACTGGAAACAATATCAAAGTAATTTGTATGCAGTGTACAAATAAAACTACAATTCTGTCTGCTAACCCTGACTCAACAAGCAACCTTCCTAAGCCTCTCAGGTTTAGTAACTAAGAAGTTAGTAGCAACATTAACATAATGGTTCAAATCATATTTAAGTGACTTGTGCCATACCAAACTAATGCTACATTTACATTGACGTCCATATGAATATACATACGAGTATGTTGAACTTCAGATTTTAATAGATTACGGACTAGTAACTACATTAAAAACCTCCGATATCCAACTATAATAAAACGACAAGTGTATCTGTCTTTCTCTCTGTTTTATCCATGGCTGTAATTTCTCCTATTTAGTTACTGAAGGGCGAAATTGTGCTTTCAATTTAACATAGGATAAAAATACACAGATCATAGTGAAAATAATTTAGTTAAAGATAACAAAATCTTAGAATCTTTTTAAGTAATAATTTCTGTGAGGAAATCAATATCGCGAGGATAAAACCAGACGCCAGTTCGGTTACCCAGCGTCAAAAGCTACGTGGCATGTGGGCCAGTACTCTAAAACACCCCTCTCCCTTTTTGCCCCGCGGGCTCCACCAGACTCGATATTCCTGGATAAGAAACTCGGAATTGACAGATTTCGTAGCCCGTTACCATAAACAAGGGAGGGTAGTAGAACCTTTCGAATAAAAATCTATAAACAGGCCCACTGCCCCCTCCTAGGGCTGAGATCTAGTTTCGCCAAATAGACGAAATTGCATTCTCTCCAACGAAAATCAGAAGAAGCCTTTAGGGCTATCTGAGTCCACTCTGAAAAGTGATGCCCCTAGGAGAGAGGCTTTAACATAGTCATGCAACCCCCCTCCCCTTACCCCAGGGAAGAGGTGAGGTATATATACGGCGTTCTGGAGAAAAGCAGGGGATCGAGTGAGCCATCGAGAAGACGAAGACCAGCGTCAGGCCCGGCATTAAAGTAGAACAGAGCGAGAACTAAGAAGAAATTCATCCCGAGGCTGTTCCTGTTGGTCACATCGAAGAGTAGATCATCGGTATAGAGAATCTCTCTCATACATCTCTCGTTAGAGAAACCTACTATCTCAGTTTTCAAATAAAACCAGAGATATCCCTCACCATTGAGGAATTCCCAAAGTGAAGTCCACCTCGTTAAAGGATTCACCATTTTGGTCAACGCTTATCATCGAGAAGCCCCACAAGAGTAACCCGAAGATTGGAATAAGCATACCTCCATGGTCCCGTAGCTTTAATCGTCAGATTAAGATACATCACCAAGCGCCATCCTTCCCTCACCTCGAGAACCACTGAGCGTCCGAGTCGGTGACAACATTCCTCGCTCCAAGCCGCCGCACCTCCATCAAATTTAACTCAGCCAGACAAACAACTGAGTCCGATCCCATCTCCCGTCTACGATACTTTATCCCCCAAACCCTCACCCCACCTCGACTCCCTCTTCAACGACACGAGATCCACTATTAAGGTCATTACTCGTCTGAAGTCCCTTATTTAAGGTAAAACGATTCCTAGTTAATTATGTATTTCAATTAACGTTCAGTACTATAGTGAACTTGTGAGTCAACCATCGCGTAATATTCATTTGAAGTAGTAATTTTCATTTAGACCCTCTCATTATACCCATTGTAGATTTAAAGAGTTTAATATTTCATTTTTTTGTTGTTATTAAATGTATATTTTTGTTCGAATTGTTTAACTAAATTCTCGAAACGCTGCACATGGCAATAGATATCCTCTCTGGTTAAAGAACTAAGTCAAAAGGTTAAATAAAAAGAATTATCGCGCTTTCAGAGAAAAAAGAAACGGAGTTATTTATGTACTGAACAAACGTACGTACATAATCGGCCTTATTTAATACTCTGATAAATATTATAATGAATGTTCAAGAAGTTTATTCGCATGCTAATAATTTATTTTCTTGTGCAGAAACTACATTTGGATTTTTTGGGTTAATATGAATCGGAGAAGAAATCTCGCAAACATCCAGCTAAAGAGGAAGATGTCCGCTGCAGCAATGGTGGTTCTGTCAAAATTCCTAAGCAGTCAACACTATGTATGTTCAACGTTTACAAACCACAAAACAGGATGACCAATATATATGGATATCATTGAAAAGAATATTCTCCCGATTATGGCTAATGGGCTCCTAGTATTAGGTCTAGTGCAGTGGTCGGGGAACAGGGGTAAATTACCCCAAGTAGGGTAATTTAGAAAAATTGGGGAGTAATGGATGTGCTATGGATGTGGATGTGCGTAGTGAGGGAAACGAATATGAAAGTTGGAGAAAAAAATGCATCGAGGAGCCTTTCTTCTATTTTTCGGTAAAATCTGGCAACATTTCTCCGAATTAAGTGGCATTTTGCGATGTTTTGAACATGCCTCTTTCAGAGTAGTTAATGAATTAGTAGAGCTGATCAAGTGATATAATAATTATTTACATAAGGTGAGTTATGATATAATCTATAATATTTACGTTTCTGTATAGACTTTTGTGATTAAAATTAAACAAAAGTTAAATATAAGATTAGTTTAAACTTTAGGATATTTTAGTTTATTTGTAAGGGGCCTAATTATCCCATTAGTTGTTTATTTGCCAGATTTCACTTTTTTAGGGGTAACTATTATATTTTTCATTTATTTATTTATTTTTATTTTAATAAATTATTTATATTAAAAGTAAGTTTTTTCACGAGTTTAACTCTATTTAAGAAGATTTCATGCAGCCCCTACAGATGTAATGCTCACTCTTTTTAAGTCTTATTGTTTGAATTTTTATGGTTGTGAGTTGTGGTTTGATTTTATGTTGTTATTTTAAAGTTTTAATTTAAACTCTTAAATTCGTCACTAAATAATTTTTTATTTTCAAAAATAGAAGTCCAAAGACCTTAAAAAAGTGATAGATTTGTCTTTCATTTTCAGATGGGATCAGCAAGGAAAAGGATATATCAGGCAGAGTTCCTTAATTATGTCTTCACAAAAATAGAGGACAAAGGACAAATGAAACCTCAATGTGTCGTTTGTATGAAAGTACTGACTGCCGAGTCTTTCAAAAAGAATCAACTAAAGAAACACTTGGACAAGGTTCATTCACATATGTCTTGCAAACCACGAGAATACTTTGAGAATCTGAAAAAAAACAGTCAAAAGACAGATATTGGAAAATAACAAGAGTGCAACGTTTGACCAACGTTCAGCAGCAATAGCTAGTTTTGAAGTGGAATGGTTGGTTGCTCGAAACAACAAACCACATACTATTGGTGAAGACTTAATCAAACCGGCGGCTGTGAAAATGGCAGAAATAATATGTGGGCAGAAAGTTGCGAAAAAACTAAATAGAGTGCCTTTGTCTGCAAGAGTTATTAAAGAAAGAATTTCCATCTTGGCAGAAAATATGAGAGAACAAGTGATTTATTCAGTAAAAAAGAGTAAAGAGTTTGCCATTCAACTTGATGAGACTACAGATGTCAGTAGCAATTCACAGCTGATGGTATACGTTCGATACAGGGGTTCTGATGAAGTTGAAGAAGAAATGTTGCTATGTTCTCCTCTTGAGTTGAGAACTCGTGGTATTGATGTGTTCAATTAGGTTGATGATAATTCAAAAACAAACTGTTGATTTAAAGTGAGAAGGTTGTATCGCAGTATCAGTTGATGGAGCTCCTGCCATGCTTGGGCACGTCACTGGTTTTGTGGCTTTGGCCAAACAACGGAATCCAAATATTCAGGTCATCCATTGTATGATACATCGCCATTGGAAGCTGTGTTGAATGATGTATTTAAGATTGTCAATGTTGTAAAGGGGCATGCACTAAACACGAGAATGTTTCGTGATTTATGTGAGGATGGAGAGGCTGAATATTCAACCCTTTTTCATATGGAAGTGAGGTGGCTTTCACGTGGAAGTATCCTGAATAGAGTGTGGGCTCTTAAAACCGAACTTGAAATATTTCTGACTGATCAAAAAGACACTTGCAGAGAAGTTCAGAAAATCAACCTGGCTAGC
The DNA here is from genome assembly GCA_963969495.1 of Ceratothoa steindachneri. Classification (NCBI taxonomy): domain Eukaryota; kingdom Metazoa; phylum Arthropoda; class Malacostraca; order Isopoda; family Cymothoidae; genus Ceratothoa; species Ceratothoa steindachneri. The sequence continues at coordinate 110,402,082 of OZ018317.1, read as the reverse complement.
TCTTCTTGCATACTTAGCTGACATTTTGGGTATGTAAATGCGCGGAACAAGGAATTGCAATGTAAGAAAATCAATCTCATATTAGCAAGGGAAAAAAATTTCAGCATTTGTATCAAAGCTTGGGTATTGGAACCAAAAAGTAAATGTCTAAAGATTGCTCTCTTTCCAAACCTGGGAGAGTTTTTGGAAGAATGTGAAGAATGCAGTCTTAGTGACATGAAGTAATCAGTAACGAGGCACCTGACCAAACTTAGGAATAGGTTCTGTGACTACTTTCCAGAGCTTGATTCACATACTGTCAGCTGGTTTGTAAATCCATTCAAATGTGAACTGGCTGATTTGCCTGAAGGGCCTGAAGGATTGACAGAAGAGCTTATTGAACTGCGTTCCAACAGTGAAACAAGCATGGAATTTGAGACCAAAGATGACCTCTCAAGTTTTTGGATGTCAAAAGCTGCAAAGGCTTATAAAACTGCACATTTGGAAGCAACTAAAATGTTGCTACCTTTGCGGACAAGGTTTTTCTACCCTTGTAAATCTAAAAACAAAATACAGAAACGGGTTGGATCCTGAAGACAGCATCAAAATAGCAGTGACATCAAAAATCCCTGATATTGAAATTGTTTTATCAAAGATGAAAAAGTATCATTTTTCCAAAGCCTGAGGGAGCTGATATATTCAAGTTTTCAATAGTTTTATTTGTGTACCATTCTCATGCCAGTAAGGGTAAACATTTTTCCCCATAATAGTGGATTCAAAACATTTTACTATTTTGTTTTTGTACGAATTTTAAATACATGATACTGACATAGTCAATAATTTTGCTTGTGTGCCATGTAATGCCAAAAAGTGACTGTTTTATTTGTTTATTAATATATAATTTCCTACAAAAAGACGGACTTTTATTTCCTAATCATAGATGAAATAAAAAATTAAACATTATCCCAATATAATTTTTTTTTGTGTCTTTATTATCCATGATTTTTATAGTCAGGGGTAAATTCATTTTACTACAAATTTTTGGGGGTAACACCCAAAGAAGTTACCCAAACCTCTGGTCTAGTGGAACTACATGAGTTTAAGGATCTTCTTACATGTAGGTACGAGTATAACTCAAATAGTTTTCTTTTTTACCATAGCAAATATCTGATTAAAATAATTAATCATATTATTAGTATGAACATTAGATTACTGCTAACCTAGCTAGATATTTTGCTATTTTTTTCAAAGCTAAGCTCGGATTAAAACATTTATTCATCTTATTAGTATGAATATTGACTATTGCTATCTTAGGTAAATATTTAGTAAGAGGGGGCACGGTCTTATTTTTTATAAATTGAAAATCACATGACGTGTGATTTCTTACTAAAACACTTGTCTTGTCTCTCAATGGATAAAAGCTTACACTTCGTTGTTCAAAAGGCTTCATGAATCAACCTTTGGGGGTTGAGGATGGTAGCTCTGGCGATAAGTGGCTTGGTCATATAAACGATGAGCGCTTAATGATACAGGTTCAAATCCAAATTCTATATTTATTTTCATATAACGGTCAAAATAGTTTGTCCTATCTTTCCGTTCTCTACGTCTCCCATTTTCCTTCTTAAGCTTTGATTGGTTCACGTTATATTCTCCTAAGTGTTTTTCCGTGTTGTGTCACCAATTTTCATTTCCTTGTGCCTTTAAAAATACATCTATAAAAAATCACGCGTTATGTGATTTTAAATTTATAAAAAGTAAGCCCGTGCCCTCTCTTACTGGAAACACTTGTCTTGTCTCTCACTGGATAAAAACCTACACTTCGTTGTTCAAAAGGCTTCTTGAATCAACCTTTTTGGGGGTTGAGGATGGTAGCTCTGGCGATCAGCGTCTTGGTCATATAAACGATGAGCGCTTAATGATACAGGTTCAAATCCAACTTCTTTATTTATTTTCATATAACGGTTAAAATAGTTTGTCCTATCTTTCCGTTCTCTACATCTCCCATTTTTCTTCTTAAGCTTTGATTGATTCACGTGATATTCTCCTAAGTGTTTTTCCGGGTTGCATCACCAATTTTCATTTCCTTGGGCCTTTAAATATATATATATATATATATATATAATATATATATATATATATATATATATATATATATATATATATATATAAATATATATATTAGTGTAGTTGGATAGCAGTACGCGGAATCGACTATCTCGCAAAAATTCATATATAAACATTGGGAGGCGTCCCCTCGCCCCCATCGTATGGAGAGTCTCCATGATACCGTATCGACATGCGGTATAATAGGCCTTCTCCAGATCGAAAAACACCGTGGCGTAGTGTTGTCTACGAAGGAAGGCCTCGCAGACGGCATTTTCCAGTCGGATTATTGCATCCGACGTGGAATGGAACTTGCGAAAGCCACACTATGCACACGACAGATGGCTTCCGCTGTGAAGAGAAAAAGGCTAATCTAACATTTACCAATTTCTCCATCAACTTGCACACGCAAGAGGTTAGAGAGATTGGGCGGAAACCGGTCGGAGTAGAGTGATCTCTCCCCGGTTTTCGAAAGGCGAGCACAGCAACGATTCGCTAGGAATCTGGGAAGAGACCCTCCACCCCGATCTTGTTGAACAAATCTAAGAGAAAGGCCATGCCTCACCAACCCAGGTGTTGAAGCATGGCATACAGGACATCGCCGGACTATAGGCGGTGCCCGCGCACGAAGAAGAGCGCAAGGCAACTCACTCAGAGTTAACTTGTCGTTGAAGGGTTCTCCGCCTCGGGAGGTAAAGTCCAGTCGGTGGCCTTCCGCGACATCACGACGTGCATTGAATGCTGGTGGAGCAGCATGAGGTTGCCGGAGAAGAACTCAACGGCCTCATCTACCGACCTAAACTCCTCGACTGAGATAGAGAACTCAGTCATTTCCTGAAATGCAGGCCACCGCGCCCGGGCCAAGCACCACCGAGGTCGGCTCTCAGGCGGCAGTTGCTTTAAAGATGATATTTAAATGGGAAAATGATCACTACCATGGAGGTCATCGAGCACGCCCCAATCAAAATCAGGCTGTAAATCCGAAGAGCACAAAGATAGATTCAGGCAAGAAAATGAAGCGGTTCTCGGACAGTGATGCGTAAACTCATCAACATTTAGGACATCTATCTCAAGCTTTTCGATCAGATCGGCAAGGAATTGACCCTAGGATTAATTGAGTAATCTCCCCAGAGAGGATGCCTGCCATTTAAATCTCCAAGCAAGAGAAAGGGCCTCGGCAACTGTGCCACGACGTGGCAAAAGTCCCCCGCGTCGAGTCAGCTGACGGTGGAATGTAAGCAGATATAATAGTATACTTGCTATCCAGGTGAAGCTGCACAGCCACTGCCTGAAATGAGGTATCTAAAGTGAAAAAAAGAACGGAGACATCATGTTGAGTGTAAACCGCGCATCCCCCCGCAAGCACGGCCCTCATCTCGTAGTGGTAGGGTCGCAAACCCTTATACCCCGGGAGGGCGGGAGGGAGGCACGCGCCTAGTATGGTCTCCTGCAGAAAAATAGTTAACGAGTAACGGGACGAGACGAGCCTCCGTAGCTCCTCCCAGTTGGCCCGGAGTCTACGGCAATTCCATTGAAGGAATATGCCCTTCAGGCCTAGCTCGGAGGAGACGTGGGGTCCCTCTTCGAGCAGAAGTCCCTCACAGGAATGGCCGTACGCTTCCAGGAGGCAGAACCCCGGGCACTGTTGGCCTGACAATGCGCTGAAGGCGCTTTCGCCTTCATAATCTTATTGGGAGAGGTTGAGCTCACAATGCGAGTCTTTTCCTCCCTCCGCCTCGAAACCTTAGGCGGGCGTTGCGGCTTCGGAGGCGGGGGAAGGGGGCCTCTTTTCGAGGATCCACCGTCTCCGAGCCACTCAGCCCACCACTGGGCGTGGGCGAAGTAGCCGAAGCTCTTTTGTTGCTGTCCTCCTTTCGGGGGACAGCTTTAGGAACCCCAGAAGATAGCCTGACGACCAACTTCAGGGGTGTTGCCTCCTGTGAGTCTAACGATTCGGTGGAGGCGCGTGGCCGTTTGGCCTTACGAGAAACGGTCACGCTTGGGGAAGGTGGGGGAGCCCTGGTTTTATCTGTGGCTTGGTGTGAACCCTTTGTGCCGTCAGCTTTACCAGGTAAGCGCCCGGGTTGAGTAGAACCCGCAGAAGGGCTTCGAATGGGCGCGGAAACAACCGTGCTCGTTGGCCTGGATGGGCCAGGAGCAGAAGGTGTCTTTATAACCATTGAGGCGTAAGATGTCCCAGGCAGAGCCGGGCGTGCCAGGACCATTTCTTAGCCTCGCGGAATGAGAGTCGATCCTGGGCCTAAGTGGCCAGTATTTCTTTCTCAAGGAGATATGCACCACATTGCTTTGAAGAAGCGGGTTGCGGCTCTCCGCAATTGACACACTTGGCCACACGCGATTTGGATTTATCGTGTGCGGCCTTGGAGAAATTTATACATACTTCGGGTAACCCCGACTTTGCACGTCTACATGAGCGATTCGTATGGCCGAAGTGGGCGGCAATGGCACTAATGCCTTCACGCGGTAGTGGAACCAACCGGCACGCACCGACTCAGGGAGCTTGTCACAGTCGAACGTGACGAAGAGTGTAGGGGTGGGTCTCGAGACCTCTCCCTGTTTTTTCATCACACGTCTGACCTTGACCGCCCCATGGTCGGCCAGCTCTAAGGTGATGTCCTCTATGTAGTAGTCAACGATTCCCCTCGCATAAACTACTCCTTTCACAAAGTTCATAGCAGAGTGCGGCGTCACACTCACCGGGGTGCCATCAAGTGTCCGAAGAGCACTTATCTTGGCCGCCTCAGAGGGATCTGCCGCATTCGCCAGAAGGCTGCCGTCCGAGAAACTGGTCACCTTCGGCTCTCTACTAATTTCCCTTTTTAGAGATCTCCTCTGATGGATCATGTTGCCCTTGGCCAACATGCTGCCATCAGTGGAGAGAATAACGAGGAAGTGTTTGAAGCCAGCGGGCTCAAAAACGCCAGGTAACCTCTGAATGAGGGGCCCCGATGTCATCGTGGCTCCGCCCTGCGCCCTTTTGCTCCTAGTCAGGGGCTCCGCACCAGGGGGGCGCAGAGGGGCCGGATGTGCCGATCTTGGCCTGGTCGTTTACCGAAGCAGCAGACTCATCTGTTCCCGCAGGCCCCACGAATGGATAGGAGCCCTGATCTTTTTAGTCTTTTTTTTGTTTATTTCTTTTTTAGGAGAGGAGGGCGGGGAATGAACCCGCTTCTCCCCTCCGACGGCAGGAGCCCCCATTCCAGATGGACCGGCCTGAGCCAGGTCCCTCTCCGAGATGGAGAAGGTCCTGGCAGTCGCAGGGGCACCGGTCGGAGGAGATCCCTCCTTTCCATGTACTGCATTGGAAACCCTAGCCGTTTGAGGAGGACCTTGCATAGGGGCGGACTCGACTTCGTTGCTTGGCGCTGAGCCCGAATTGACTCCCATGGAAAGCCCTACCATCTGAGGCTGGGTTGCCTCAAAGACCATGTCTATCTCATGGGGGCCTCCAGTGCCCCCCCCCCCCTCCCCCAGGTCATTACAGGTCCTATTGGCAGCAGCGTCATTAGTCATATCTGGGGAGGCACAGGCCTTGACCCCGCTAAGTTTAAAATTCTAGCCAGCAGGTCTTTTGAGGGAAGCGACCGAAGTGGCCTGGCTTCCCTCTCCCACCTAAGGTGGTTTCTCCTACCAAGCCGTTTCAATGGGGAGCGGTTGGCTATAGGCTGCCTGCTGGCTTTCTTGGCAGTCCCCTTGGAACTGCTGGGAAGAGGGAGTTGTCTGAAAGCGCCTCCAGAGAAGGGGATTAGGGGGATTCCCCTACACCCGTAGGCGAAGGAGAGGAGTAAGCCTCCTCTCCGGTTGAATAGTTATGGACGGTTCCCTGAGAAACCACAGGGGGGGGAGCAACCTCCATTTTCTTAAAGGGAAAATGGGGAGCTATTTTTGTTTTTCTAAGTTTTCATTCATGGGCATGGTGACCCTCCTTTTCTTACGGGAAGCAAACGCTCATCACTCTTCGCACTAGCTAGCTTGCTCTGCAAGGGGTGTGTACGGGCCTCCCGCCTGGTGACCTGGCAGCCCTTCAGCATGGTGGCTCCACCTTGGGCACGGCGTAAAAAGATAGATGGTGAAGTGAGAAGGAAAGGGGATGTGAGGAAGTTATAGGTGGGGATGAAGCAGGTTGTTAAAAACCCACCATCCCAAACCGGAGCTCAGGTGTTAGGGAACATTGCCCCCTCCCTCCTCAGCCCCGAACAGAGATAGTTGGCTGAGAAGAAGGTCAGCATTTACCCTGTGAAATTAGAGGCTGACCAGAGAAAGTTGTGGGATAGGTTGTATGAAAAGCGAGGAAACAGGGGGAAAAACAAGTGTCTGAAGCAAAGAGAAGAGGCTAAGCTGAGGTCGGACGCGGTGCTAAGTCTCGTCAACACGGTGGTTAGAATGACAAATCGCTGCACCGCTCACGGGGCCCTCGAAGGAAAGGGCGATTAAACAGAGCATTTCATCGGAGGAGACAAAATGTTCTTATGTTTATACTTGTCCTAGACTCCTAGCCACACATAGACTTCTTGTAATGCATAAAGAGTTCAAATATATGCTAGAGGCTAGCGTTGCCTTTGCATCAACATCTCATTGAACCTCTCCACTCCAGGTAGTGCCAAAATCCACACCTAGCTGTAGACAAATATAGGGGTTTGAACTCTCGTTTTATAGCATTTAATGGATTTCACCTGGTCTCTCTTCGAAGATGCTTTATTCTTCCCTCTCCCACTGGTTCAAGCTTTCGACCAGATCCCCGTTCATCCCGAGGGCGTCCCGAAAATCGCGATCGACACTCATTGACTCTTTTAAGATGCTCTGAACGCCATAGGGCCTTTGGAACAGTGCTCAAACGAACCAACACTTCATAAATCAGGTTCATAGAAGTATATTTTGTTGCAGATTCACACTCATATTATTGTATCCATACCTCTTATTTTTTCACGCATGAATAATTGCGTTTCACCTTCAACCTATTCACTATTGTAATGCACACAATAAAGAAAAATTATAGCGCAAAAGAAACACTAGGAAAATAGTTGTAAATATAGATGGCGCCCTTATTATCAACATATTTTTTCTAGCAATTTTCGTCCACCTTGAATCCAGGCTATTCGAACTTGTCTGACTCTTCTTACCATGCCCTTGTACCATTAAGTTATATTTTTGTGCTTTCCCAAATTTATCAACTCCAAATACTTCAATCTTATTGTTAGGAATTGTATTAAAACAATTATACAAAATAAATTAAAAAGACAAAACAATTAATATAAATCAATTATTCAATCATTTTTTTTCATAATATTTAATCCTTGTTCTTTCGTTCATTTTATTATTTTGTCATTGAATATAGTGATTAACATTAATTCCATGTCCTTACTTAAAATATTTCGTATGTTAGATTCTTAAGTTTAGATTCCGGGTATTACATTGGGTTAAATCTAATTATTTTCTAATTGTGTCCGAATACTTTGATTACCGGAAAATTCACCGAAAAAAATAACGGAGGAAAAACTAACGGACCATCAAATTCACCAAAAGAAAATTCATCGACAGAAAATTTTATGCGACAGCGATCTGTTTCCTCCTGTAGTTCAATAAGTCATTGATTACTTTGGGGATACTTAGATTGGTCATCCGGATCGAAGGCAACGGCGTATAGCAACGCAATTTCTACACGAGATGTGGAATTGTTCACGACACTGTTTTGCAGGAGTTGCCAAAAACGAATAATAATATCGAAGGTTGGCATAGCAGAGTCGAAGAGTAGCTGACTACCTGTCATCTCAATGCAATATTTGGAAATTCGTGGTATGCATAAAAAAGAACAAATTTTAAATGAAGCTAAAATTGAACAATATATTGCAGGTTAAGAACCACCGACAAACTGAGGAAAATATCGGTACTATGCAAAAAGAATGAAAAGAATCGTTCTAATTTATAAACACGACCAGTGTGTCAACAATTATTTAAGAGGCATAGCAAATAATACTTCTTTATAATTTGTAGTGGATTTGGTTGCATCCTCTAATAGCTCATGATATATGTTTCATTTTTTATTGGTTTAGAAATATCCATTAATAAAGCTTTTAATTTGTTGGTTATTTTTTAATAAATCTTTAAGACATTTTAATACTAAAAGTTGCATGTCGAGGAATAGGCCGAGGGGTGGTTTGAGTTTTCCCCGACTCTTATATATATATATATATATATATATATATATATATCCTATTAACCCGAATGCGGAGGAGTCGTCGTACTACTCCTTATACTTCGTTCGGCCCGTGTCCTGAATGGGTTTATTGACTCAGAGTGCTTAGTGGTTGGCTACGGAGGGATTGGAATGAAATTTGCCAGCAAGCGACCCAAAGGAAGTTAGATACACAACAATATGAAAATAAAGCTTTATTGAACACTGAACAAGAAAAAAAAAAAAATATATATATATATATATATATATATATATATATATATATATATATATATATATATATATATATATATATATATAAATAATGTGCTTTGAGAGATAAATTAATAAGTGAATCTCAGATATCTCATTTGGCTTGAAAATTACTATTCACCATACAAATCCCTATACACTTGTAATGCTGGTAAGCTTCGTGGTGAAGTCGGGGAATGTGAAAGGGAAGAGTTACCTTGGAACCTGATGTTCGGGTGGTGCTGGTGAGTGAAGGTGGTGAGATAAGCGGTGGAGACGATGAGGTAGGTTCTCCAGGGACCGACCTGATCCCACAATTCCGTCACGATTCTTGCTATGCGGTAACGGGAGCTTCTTGTTAAAGAGGGCCCCACGCTCGCGAACTCCGAGGAATCTTGGGTGCCTCTGTGAGGAAGGGGGGGGGGAGAAGTGACCTATCGACGCGTAGGGTCACGGAGAAAAGCGAGATGTAGTTTTCTCGCTTAGGGAACCAGAGTGAGGCTGTTTGTAGCTTCGGCTCTTACACATGAGTACGAGCTTGGGTCCGCACTGCCTTGCAAACCAACGGGGTAAGGAGCCTCCCTAACTGTGACCGATGTCCTCTCTGAAGACTTGATGCTTCGACGAATTACCACAACACCGAAAGATTACAATTCCTGCCCCGCCAGACGCTGTGCAAGCTCTACTACTGAAGGTTAAAAGAATTCGCCTTTTATACTCGAAACTCGAGAGAGGTTCTCAGGGTGCCGGAAGTAGATTAGATGTCAAGATACTCCATTTTGTCCTTTATAAACTTCCGGCAACTATCGGAAGCGAAGATCAGTTCCCATTTATCGATAAACAGTCCGGGAAGGAACTCGGTGGTTAGCTAAAATGGCCGGCGTTTTCTTCCGGCTGAAGACCACCAGATATTGGGCCAGAAGGGAAAGGGTTGATAAGCGGCCCGCTGGGAAGGAAGGTGGGCAAAACTTGGGAGCATTATGCTATTCTCCTACATTGCAATTTGCCTTAATTTATTTATTAGTGGTTATTTTTTCAATTACATTTCCTCTAAACATTGGAAATAATAAATTAATTAAATGTTAACTATTATGTCTATATAGTTTTATGAATAAATTTGTTTCAATGCATGCCAATACGAGTATAAGATTAAATACATAATTGCGGATTAATTAAGCGCGCTTGCCTGGATTCTTTTTTAAAGCTGACACTATTTACTAGGGAGGTTACCTCCGTGACTGGGTATCATGGTGGGAACGGGTAGGTAGAGCTCTGTCAGTATCTATGAAGGTCAGCTGGGTTCATTTTTATCCTGTAGGAAGGAGTGCTCCTCCGCACTATGAAAATAATGAAATAAACAGACATGATAAAATTTAATACCTCTTGAATGTGTCTACGTTTGTCGCTCGTTTTCATTTGAAGAAGCTCTAAACATTGACTTGGGAATTTGCTCGTCGATGAAGTATATGAAGTCGATGGGGGAGATTTTTCCGTCAGTGAATTTGATTGTCGGTAATTTTCCATCAGTGAATATTCCGTCGGTGAATATACCGCACACCGAATACTTTCATCTTTCTCTGTTCTTTGCCATTTTCGTTTATTCCGCGAATTTCCTTGTTGGTTAATCAATGAATTATAATTATTTGATTGTCGGTTAATTTTCCATCAGTGAGTATTCCGTCGGTGAATATACCGCACACCGAATACTTTCATCTTTCACCGTTCTTTGCCATTTTCGTTTATTCTGCGGATTTCCTTGTTGATTAATCAATAAACTATTTATCTTTTATAATCGTCACTTCTGGATTCCCTTTTTGTGTGAAAAAATATATTATTATAGTGGGATAAAGCTTTTAGGTATAATTATACCACTGTATAACATTGGTACCCAGATTTTCCGTAAAAAGTTAAATTTCAATATTTTCAAAGCATAATTTCCATTGGTCGAGTCTCGAATTTTTTATCGGGCAGCTCAGAGGCGGTTCTTGCGCGTGCGGTGCCCTGGGCGAACCACCCCTATGATGCCGCCTTTAGGCTGATTCATCCTACCCCCAAAACAGTTAGGAGCACCTATTATTATAATAATAATAATAATATTTTGAAAAATAACACATAATTTATCATAGTTGTACGTGTAAAAAAACTATTCATAAATAGTAAAAAGTACAGAAACTATATACAATAATTACCATAAATAACAAAAATAAAGAAAGATGGAAATAAAAGTATAAAAATATAAAATAAATAGTGATTGGCTCTACGAAATTACAGAACAATTGGGTTCACTCGCACCTAGTGTTAGAAAAAAAAAACGGTTTTTTTTTTCAAATCATGTTTTTTTTCAGACCCCCCCCCCCCTCAATTATTTTCATTTTTTTCCATTTTTTAAAAAATTATGTATATTTTCCTGAAAAGCTTTTATTTTTTTCATAAAACAATGAGTATTATGCAATTATAGTCAACAATTTAACATTAAGGAACTAAAATTTGCATTATAAAAGAATATAAACAAGAAATTAATATTTTTTTTCCTTTTGGAGTCAAAATAAGAAAATATTGATATTTTAACCAATTTTTGTATATTTACGTATATTTATGTATATCATATAGGTACTTAATTTGATAGGTTTCATTTAACTGAGGGTATAATTTTATTGGGTACACTATTAGCTTGGGTAGGTCCTCATTAAAACATGTGTGTCTTTAAGCAAAAAAAATCTATTTTAATCTAACCAAACCTAAACTAATCTAACCTAACCTATCTTTACCTAAGCTATTCTTGATGATTTTAAAGTTAAATCGTTAATTATAAAATTATTTTATTAAAATTCCTCTCTTTATTTTTGAAGGACCCATCCAAACTAAAAGAGTGCCAAATAAGATAATAATTAATGGTTTAACTTTAAAATTATCAAGGATAGGTTAGATTAGGTTTAATTAGATTAAATAGTTTTTTGCCTTAAAAACAGATATGTTTTGACAAGGACATACCCAAGCTATTAATGTACAGTTTATTGTTGCATTTAATTTTTAATCATTTTCCTATCATATATAGGTATTAATTTTATTCAATATGGGTAAAGTTCAAGACTCAGCCCGCAAAAAATCTAAAATAAATAAGCTATTTAAGGACTCGATTAACAGTAAATTTAAAGGTCCAAGAGCAAAGTGTATTTTTTGTTTTAAAGAAGTACCAAAAAATGGTTCACAAATGATTAACCATATCAAGGAATGCAAAAAGTGTAATGAATCAGTGAAGATAAAATATTTACCAAGTGGAAAAATGGCTGATACTGGTGACTATGTTGAATCTATTATTGTGAAGATAACGCAGGTGCTTCACTTGATTCACATTCTAATGTATCATTTGAAACTGATACCTTTGAAGAACATAATAGAAGCCCAAAAAGGATTGCCCAAATTTTTCTAGAGCCAAGTTGTTCCTCAACCCCTTTGTGAAAAGACATCAAGAAATCTGGTCTCAAAGAAATTGGCACCTCAATAAAAATAAAAATCAGTGCTTTCATGGATCAAATGAATGATAAAGATAATGTAAGTATCTAAAGTTTAGGTAACCATATAATTAAAAGTAATATTTAAACTTCACAACTTTTTCTTGAAATAACCTGAATATATTTAATAAAAAACCTCAATTAAATGCAGAATAAAAATGATTTTAGTAGAGAAAACCCTACTGAACTTGATAATGTAAATATCCTATTTTCCCTATTGAATATATTATATACCTAAATATTTAGTTTTTTTAGTTGATAAATATTTAAATTCAATTACAGGAAAGTGTGAAAAACAACTTGCAAAAGCAGTATATGTTAGTGGATGTTCACTCAGGATGACTGAGCACCCAGAGTGGGTAAAACTCTTCAAAATGCTAAGACCAAAGCTCAAACTTCCAAGCCGTAACAAAATTTATAACAAACTATTAGATAACCAATATAGCAATGCCTCTGGGCATTCCTATAATAAAAACCTCCTGGGAAACTGAAATATGTATATACATCCATTATAAAGGTAAAATTCATTATGCATTACTCTAAGTGTTAATTTAATCATTTAATTATTTTACTTTAACGTTGTTAATTTAATCATTCATTTTACTTAACTTTGTCATTTTAAACTTTCAAATTAATTTACTTCAACTTTTGTAAATCAAATCATTTATGTTAAACTAATAATTAATTAATTCATTTATTTTCTTGTCAATTCAATTAACGTATACTGTTCCAAACAACATCTCTTAAATTTCACACACAAACAAACAAACACACGTTTCCAGCTCGACCAAATAAGCACGCGAACCTGCCCACTTGACTCGCTGCTCTCGTCGTCTAAAGGTCGGTAACCAATTTTTCTACAATTCTTCATTTACTTCCAAATAAATCATACTGAGTTAATTCCACTCTCACATTCTTTGCAAACGACAATACGAAAGTAAGTCCTAATTATATTTGCTTCTCATTGCAGCCCACAATTCACAGTCCATTATAGATACTTTAAAATACTCTAAATTACTACACTATATTACTTACAACTCAATATTATTTACTATATCAAAGATACTATTATACTCTATATTACTATATTATTATTTACTCTATTATTCACTATATTGTTTCACCATAGTATTCACCATATTTACTTAACCTACTTATCTCTGTACATTCGTTGATTCTTTTATGAATATATTTATATTTTTGTAATTGTCTTTCTTAAAGCCCAAGTCATTATTCCAAATTTTACTTCGCTGTCGCATTAGGCCTAAAGCTAACGGCAGACATCTTCGATCAAACAAAATTTATGCGATGGTTTTTCGAAACGCTATCTAGAGTGATTTATTTACCGAAGATAAATCACATTGATAACCATACACTATAAAATTGGTGCCCGAAGTTTAGTAATTTCCCGTCAATCAATAAATAAGTTTAAACGTTAAAATCATTCTGACTCCACGCGTAAATTTCATTCCCAATCCTCGCTGGAACATTTTTGACTCACGTGTTCAATTTTTTCATATCACGTGTAATCTTTAGCATCATCCTTCTAATTATCATAATTCATCTCAATTTTAATTTAATATTATCCCCTATATTCAACGAGTGGACAATTTCCTTTATTTCTCAATTATTTTTAATTTCCTCATATTCCTGTGCTCGTGACCAATTTACGCACACACACACACACACACGTAAACATCTTCATTCAACTAGCACAAATATACATTAAACAGTGTTTAGAATGGACCAGACACATCATCTAAGGACATCAGGTAGCACCCAACCTCATCATCATGCCCAACCGTTTGCGCATAGACAGCCACATGCGTACCTCTCTCTTCCCGTGTATAATCCTGCAAATCCAATTGCATGGTTAGAAGTCTCATCCCCCCTCCTTAAGCCACAAAACATCACTGAATAGGAGAAAGTATCGGCCATCATCCAGCGCTTACCCATAAGTACCTATATTCAGTTCAGGGAAGTGTTACTTAACGGGGAACAGGCTGATGTTTTAGACCGCCTGAATGAGGCTTTTCTCAATACATATGGTAGGTCCCAAATTGATGACCTGAGAGAGCTCCTGATTACTCAGGAAATGGGAGATAAGAATCCTTCTTCTTTTTTTATCTCATTTGAAGGACCTTATCAATGTAAAAGGTGTATGGGGGGGGGGAGGCTCTTTCTTATAAACTTTTCTTATTTATCAATATCATTCATCTTGTTGATTTTCTGTATTCGTATCTATATATTATTTCTAGACTAAAGATGCCCCTTCAAACATTGACTCCATTTATCTGACTCTTCGTATTCTTTCTTGATGTATCTTCCAATTAACGACGTGATGATATCTTGAGAGTTGAGACGAGTTATTCTTGCTTCTTGATGACGTGATGATTTATTCTTGAATTCTTGATGCGTTGAGACGAGTTAGCCCTTGAAGTCGTTTTCTTTCCGTTTTCCTTGACAGCGGTTTTCTCTTGAGTCGATTTCTTGAGTTGTCCATAAGGCGTTTACCGTTTTCTTCTGGGATCTTCTCCTTTAAAAATTGTGGACTTTCTGGGATCGATCTCGGGTCTTTGAATCCAGAGGCTAGCACTCTACCGTCCCGCTACGGCCAAGTCCGTCTTGACTTGGTAATTTAATTGGCTATTTATATTCTCACTTTTTAGAAGAAAGTTTTTCTATTATACATCTTCGCACCCCTACACAGGTCCCTTTCTAGAACGCGGAGCGAATTTGAGGATTGGGGAGAGACTAGTATTGGATTTCTTAATCGAGGATTAATAGTAGCTCTCCCTCCCCGACCTCCGAGTCTGCGGGATGAGTGGAGTTGATTCAGTGGGATTGAGGAGAGCGTGGCGAAGTCTCTTAATCAATGAGTAATAATAGCATCTCCTTCCCGGATCTCCTGAAGTTCCCTGCAGCACCTTTTCTTAATCTCTAGTAGGAGAGCAGGTGCAGTTGTAACGAAGATCAGAAGATTGTTCGGCCTTTTGAGGGTCACCACTCATGGGGAGGGGGGCTCTTTCTTATAACTTTATTTATTTATCAATATCATTCATCTTGTTGATATTCTGTATTCGTTAACCTATGTATTATTTCTAGACTGAAGATGCCCCTTCAAACATTGACTCCATTTATCTGACTCTTCGTATTCTTTCTTGATGTATCTTCCAATTAACGACGTGATGATTTCTTCTTGATGCTTCTTGACGATTTGATGGGATGAGTTCTTCTTGCTCATGATGACGTGATGATTTCTTGAGAGTTGAGACGAGTTATTCTTGCTTCTTGATGACGTGATGATTTATTCTTGAATTCTTGATGCGTTGAGACGAGTTAGCCCTTGAAGTCGTTTTCTTTCCGTTTTCCTTGACAGCGGTTTTCTCTTGAGTCGATTTCTTGAGTTGTCCATAAGGCGTTTACCGTTTTCTTCTGGGATCTTCTCCTTTAAAAATTGTGGACTTTCTGGGATCGATCTCGGGTCTTTGAATCCAGACTTGGTAATTTAATGGGCTATTTATATTCTCGCTTTTTAGAAGGAAGTTTTACCCCTATACATCTTCGCACCCCTACAGGTGCTCACATCAATCTTTTTAACCCTCTCCTCACCGAAAGTTTCATGAGAGAGGTTCCCGAAGGCATTAGTCCTAAGTTCGAACCCCACGAGCATTGATGAGATTGCTGCGGCCGCAGATAAATTGTATAAAAGTCCTTATGTGAATTGGGGTAACGGCCAAACCAACGGCCAAATGAACAATGCTTCAATTTCGCAGGTTCGAGGCACGTCGAGCCTCTCTCACGAACGGGCCGAGCATTCAAGGGTTCCATCTTCCCTATCGAGAGACCTTGAGGCTTCCATACGGAGAATGGAAGCCGACATCCAGCAGTTAAAGCTGCAGCGTGAACCACAGAGCAAGCACAGACAAAATTTGGCAATCGAGGGTGCAGGTCCCGCTCTGGTTCACGAAAGAGAAACCAACGAGCGCATCCCGATGCAAGAGGTGAGAGACAGCAAAATCTTTACCCTCATTTTTATAACTTTTCTGACCATCTTCCACACCACCAGGGCCTATGCTGGTATCATCACAGGTACAGGCACAACGCTGTATACTGTACACAGCCTTGTAGCCACAGTTATGCTGCTTCACATATTGCGCCAAGTAGCCTCCTCCCGAAGCATAACTTTTCCCTTTCCTCTCATCCAACTCGGTGGTGCTGGTATCATAACAAATATGGTGCACAAGCCGCAAAATGTTTACAGCCTTGCACATATTTACAACTAGTAACTCCACCTCCACCTAATCTCAACTCTCCACTCCTCGCACATGAATCTTCATCCCCAAACTCCTCTAATCTTCACTTTTCATCACCACACTCTCCAAAACCCCAATAAAATCTTCATTCCTCACATCCTCAAGTTTTCTCACTTCACCCAACTCAACCATTTTCTTCGAATCCTCAAACTTCAAATTCTGGCATTTATCTCACTCCAGTCTCTCAATCACAAACTTTAAACTAAAAAGGGATAGGACAAAAGGGTCTACATCCCCTGCCTACACCTTATTTCCTCAAGTAGGTCGTCCAGTTCGTATTTTTGACCCACTTTCTGAATTTTCTTTTCTGGTGGACACTGGTGCTAAATGCAGTGTCATACCAATTTCTAAGGCCGACAAAGCTTCTGCCCCTTCAGATTTAGTTCTGATGGTAGCCAATTCGACCAATATTAGGACCTATGGAAGGCGTAACCTTCAAGTCTCACACGGTCTCCGTCGGGTTTTTCGATGGACTTTCATCATAACCGAGGTAGATTGTCCAATATTGGGCCTCGACTTTCTTTCGGCTCACGATCTCCTGGTCGATTCTCGACAACGCAAGCTTGTCGACGGCAAAACTCTCCCCACTGTATCAAGTTCGTACTCACCTTCTCAGAGTTCCCTCCTCCCTATTCGTCTCCCGTCCACCGAGCCACTGTTTCAGCGCCTTCTTCAGGAGTTTCCTGAGCTCACCTTTCCACCTTCAAAGGACAGGCCCATTAAACATAGTGTGGTGCATCGGATTGAGACAACAGGAGGTCCTGTATTCTCACGGCCACGCCGTCTAGCACCGGATAAACTTTCTGATATGCGTGATGAATTCCAATTCATGATTGATTTAGGCATTTGTAGGCCTTCCTCATCTCCGTGGGCCTCTCCACTTCACATTGTGCCCAAATCCACGCCGGGGGAATTCAGAGCAGTTGGGGATTACAGAGCTCTTAACGCTGTAACAATTCCTGATCGTTATTCCTTGCCTTACATAGCCGATTTTGCCTCTTCTCTCCATTGCTGTACGATTTTTTCTCGCTTGGATCTGGTTCGTGCTTTCAACCAGATCCCTATTCACCCAGATGATGTCGCAAAGACTAACATCACCACTCCGTTTGGTGCTTTTGAAATGGTCAAGATGCCATATGGATTGCGTAACTCTGGGCAAACTTTCCAGCGCTTTATGGATCAAGTCCTTAGGGGTCTTCCGTTTGTATTTTGCTACATCGATGACCTCCTAATATCATCTTCCTCGTTGGAGGAACACCTTTCTCACCTTCGCCAAGTTTCTTCTCGTCTTCAGGAGTAGGGTATCGTACTAAACACCTCCAAGTGCCTCTTTGGTGTCCCGCAACCCTCATTCTCGGGATCCCATGTCACGAGTGCAGGGATTAGCCCACTCGGAGATAAAGTTACCGCGATGCGAAACTTTTCTCGTCCTACATCACGCAAACAACTCAGGAGTTTCTGTGGCATGGTCAATTTCTACCAAAATTCATCCCTAAATGTGGCAGGTCATGCAACCTCTCAACTTTATGCTCACCAAGACCAAAAAGAACTCTCTTCTTGAATGGTCCGCTGAGGCGTGCGATTCATTCTCTTGCACCAAAGAGGCTATTGCCCGCGCCGTGGATTAGCTCATCCTTATTCAGGAGCCCCCATCAGCGTCGCCTCAGATGCATCCTCAACCCACGTAGGTGCAACCTTGCAGCAAAAAGTTGGTGACCAATGGCAACCTCTTGCTTTCTTCTCTCGCGCTCTTACAAAAACTCTAAAGAGATATTCAACGTTCTCTCGAGAACTTCTCGGAATATATCTAGCTGTCCGTTAAGTCCGCCATTATTTGGAAGGGAGTGAATTTACCATTTTTACTGACCATAAGCCCTTGGTCAGTTCACGTCCGTCTCGTACTACTTCGTCAGTACAAACTGCAGTTGACACTCGTCATCTTGACTTCATCCTGCAGATGACGAACGATATTCGCTACGTTCCTGGTTCTCCAAACGTCGTACCGGACGCGCTCTCTCGCATTTCATCGATTTCGTGCACGCAACTCTCCTACACTACGCCTATCGATCATTCAACAATAGCACTTGCCCAGGAACAAGATGAAGACACGCAAACACTGCGTCACTCTTCTCAACTCGTTGTTCGCGAGATTCACTTGCCTGACAGGCCTTCCAGGCGCATCCTGATTGACTATTCAATTTCTGACTGTCCTCGTCGTCTCATTCCTCTCGCTTACCGTCGACACATCTTCGACCAAATTCATGGCCTCTCTCATCCTGGCGTCAATGCCACTCGCAAGCTCGTTGCACAACGCTTCGTTTGGCCAGGTATGAATGCCGACGTGGCTAAATGGACTCGCTTATGCCTGCCATGCCAGCGTGTTAAAGTCCAGCGCCACACAAAAGCTTCTCTGGCCCCTTTTCCTCTTCCTTCGTCACGTTTTGACGCCGCTCACATCGATCTAGTAGGTCCTCTTCTTTACTCCCGTGGTTACAATTATCTTCTCACTATGATCGATCGTTTTACTCGCTGGCCAGAGGCGGTTCCTATCTCGGACATCAGAGCTTCCACTGTCACTCGAGCTTTCGTCTCAGCATGAGTTGCTCGTTTTTGGTGTTCCTTCAACGATCATGACTGATCGTGGCAGCCAGTTTGAATCTCACCAATGGGATGCACTCATGTCAGTCCTTGGCTCCTTTTGCCTTCGTACTACAAGCTACCACCCCCAGAGTAACTCCAGGGTAGAACGTCTGCATCGGAAAATCAAAGCAAGCTTACGCTCCACCGATCCACACATAACTTGGATGGACAAGCTACCTTTGACTCTCCTTGGCATTCGCTCCTCCTTGAAAGAGGATTTGGCTTGATCTACAGTGGAATTAATTTATGGTACTCAATTCGTCTACCCGGTCAATTCTTTTCTTCCTCTGACTGACCTCTACATTCTCACCTAGGTCCTTCTTCATACGTACATAACCTTGTAAGGGTGATAGCTGAAATTAAGCCAACTTCCCCTAGAGTGCCTGCTCATTATAAAACCTTCGTGCCGAAGGAGATGACAACATGCTCCCATGTTTTCGTCTGTCACTATTCAGCTCGCACTTCGTTACAACCAGTCTATGACGGACCCTTTCTCGTTATCTCCAGGAAGCCGAAATTCTTCGTCCTAAAGCTTGTCACCAGGGAAGATACTGTCTCTATTGAACGCCTAAAACCCCCTTATACCGAAAATGTTCGTCTTGAACCCCAATCACCTCATTCTCCCCCTACTATACCCCTTTATGGTCCAGTAATCTACCCAAACAACCTAAACTCCAACTTTTTAAATACTGCCTCTCCAACTTCCCCTTCCGTTTTGCTGCCTCCTCCTCCTTTGTTGCAGGAACCCTCGTCGGCAGACGGGGTTACTCAGGAGCAAATCTCTCCCTCACTGGTCACTCCGTCAGCGGACAACGGGACTTAAGACTCCTACATCCCGCTTGACGCCATCTCGGAAGGAACCAGCAAGCGGATAACCTTCGCTCCGTCAACCTTGACTCGTGCCAGTGCCTCATACAACGCTAATGGCAACGCCACTGCCACAGCAAATCTGTGTCCTCGTACCCGCAGCCAAACCAATGGCACTGTCACACGCTCCGGTCGCGTCGTCAAGAGGCCTCGTCGTTACTCGGACTTATAATCTCAAAATAGTAAAAAAGGAGGGGGTAACCTTCTTAGGGGGGGAGTGTTATAACAATGCCTCTGGGCATTCCTATAATAAAAACCTCCTGGGAAACTGAAATATGTATATACATCCTTTATTATGTAAAATTCATTATGCATTACTTTAACTGTTAATTTAATAATTTAATTATTTTACTTTAACCTTGTTGGTTTAATCATGTATTTTACTTAACTTTGTAAATTTAAACTTTCAAATTAATTTACTTCAACTTTTGTAAATCAAATCATTTATGTTAAACTTAATAATTAATTAATTCATTTATTTTCTTGTCAATTCAATTAACGTATACTGTTTCTCTTAAATTTCACACACAAACAAACAAACACACGTTCCCAGCTCGACCAAATAAGCACGCGAACCTGCCCACTAGACTCGCTGCTCTCATCGTTCTAAAGGTCGGTAACCAATTTTTCTACAATTCTTCATTTACTTCCAAATAAATCATACTGAGTTAATTCCACTCTCACATTCTTTGCAAACGACAATACGAAAGTAAGTCCTAATTATATTTGCTTCTCATTGCAGCCCACAATTCACAGTCCATTATAGATACTTTAAAATACTCTAAATTACTACACTATATTACTTACAACTCAATATTATTTACTATATCAAAGATACTATTATACTCTATATTACTATATTATTATTTACTCTATTATTCACTATATTGTTTCACCATAGTATTCACCATATTTACTTAACCTACTTATCTCTGTACATTCGTTGATTCTTTTATGAATATATTTATATTTGTGTAATTGTCTTTCTTAAAGCCCAAGTCATTATTCCAAAATTTACTTCGCTGTCGCATTTGGCCTAAAGCTAACGGCAGACATCTTCGATCAAACAAAATTTATGGGTATGGTTTTTCGAAACGCTATCTAGGGTGATTTATTTACCGAAGATAAATCACATTGATAACCATACACTATACCAATATAATGAATATGCATCTGAAATAAGAGAGATCATCAGTTCCCAATCAAGTGTTGGCTTGATTTGCGATGGATGGAACAATGTAAGGTATGTATTTAAATGAAACATTTCTTCTATTAATTTTGATATGCTTTTTTAAATAGATTCTGATATATTATGACAAAAAGAAAGAAGAATAGAAGACCTCTCAGAACCTGATCCATGAAACGTTAGAAAGTCTGACAACTATTATGAAGACCTTAAGGCATTTGAAAGAGCGGAGAGGAGTAGTGATAGCCGTCTTTTAGGCCTCATCAGGTGGAACAGGGATATGGTTGAAGGCAAGAAGTAAATAGAGACGAGAAAATATTTAAGAACCGAAGAGACAAGTAGTGAAATTTGATAAATACGGTAAGGGTTATTTATCATCGATAGTCCGAACATTCAAAGCCCTGCAATCACCCATTGCAAAAAATACTTACAGGAAGGTCTTGAGTGATGAGTACTGCCTGCTGTTACTCATCAAGTCCGTGGGCTTTCATTATCATTATCAAAGAATCAAACCACTTGATGAGCTGTTTTTTTCCAAAGTTCGACAAAGGAATGGGCATCCATGCGGAGGATGATGATGGGCCTGGAGTTGGAGAGAGGGTAGTGGTCATGGTCTAGGACGAACACATGACCGAGGAGTTTGTGAGTGTCGGAGCATTTTTGGCAGGTATGTTGTAGAGCACGACACTGAATCGCGATGATCTACTTATGTATAAGGAATTATTTATATGTTTCATTTTTGTAGACATTAACAACAAATAGGTGGAATGCTAAATATTTCGATTATCTTAATTCAGTTTAATAATGAAATGTTAAATTTGAATGAAAAGAAAAATAGAATGCAAGATGATCGAGAAAATACTTAAGGATTCAAACCACGTGACGAGTTAGGCTTAATGTTTTGTCCGAGGACTAGACAACCTAATATTGGATTTAACAATGGAATTTACAAGATCACTGAAATTTATTTGGTTTGAAGTGAATACCTTATTTTTCCCCGCTTAAACTGCCACCACTTATAGCAAGGGAGTATTTTTCTGGGATAGCTCAGATACTCCCTTTTATATATAAAAAAAAAATGAATGGAAAGGGATATAGAGATTATTTGAAACAAAAATAAATATTTTTTAGCTCTAAAACTACAGGGGAAATGTACGTGGCTGAATTAAACAATATTACCTCAATTAAAACAGTAACCACTGGTACATAATAATGAATAGATTAAGTCAATAACTAACAGAAGAATTATCCTGGTTGAATTAAACAATATTAACTGGATGAAAACAGTAATCATACATATCTTACATTTCTCAAATAATCACGACAACATACTGATTGGTACCACCCATCCGAGATGACTACAAACGGCAAAACATCCTCAATCCTGGGCTCTATCCCGGGCACCTCGTCCACTTCATCGCCCTTGCGTCTCCCATCGTTCATCCATGAAGACTCATTAGACTGGTGATTCTGTTGGGCATGCTAATGGAGCCTTACGCGCGGGAGTCCTATTTAAATAAAGATCGTTATTCATCTTGGAATTTGGGAAGTCACACGATTAAAAAGTGCCTTAGCCAGTAAGCACTCAGCTGACAGGGGGACAGAAAGCTCAGTCGCTTCCGAGTTCACATGGGTGAGCTTACCCAGACTTAATAAAAAAAAAAATCTGTTTTAGCTTTACGAACCGCTTCTGAATGAAATTTTCAGCAGATATACCAGAACACGTTCTTGCAAGGTTAATACGGATTTTGTTTCATAACGTGAGGAAATGAATTTAAAGCCCAATGGCTGCTGTGTTATGGCCACAGAACTAATCATTTTCATTGATTTCAGGTCCACCTACCGGAAGAGATTCCAGCCACCCTGGCAGAGTGCAATAGCATTGTAGTAGTAGTAGTCCGCATACCCTGCTCATATGTCTTCATCTTTTTCCAAAGCAAGCGCTATTGTTGCACGATCGATGGGTGCAGTGTAGGAGAGTTGCGTGCCCGAAATCAATGAAATGAGAGAGAGCGCGTCCAGTACGACGTTTGAAGAACCAGGAACGTAGCGAATATCGTTCGTCATCTTCAGGATGAAGTCAAGATGACGAGTATCAACTGCAGTGTGAACTGACGAAGTACTACGAGATGAACATGCACCGACCAAGGGCTTATGGCCAGTAAAAATGGTAAATTCACTCCCTTCCAAATAATGGCGGACTTGACGGACAGCTGGATATATTCCGAGAGGTTCTCGAGAGAACGTTGAATATCTCTTTAAAGGGTTTGTAAGAGCGCGAGAGAAGAAAGCAAGAAGTTGCCATTGGTCACCAACTTTTTGCTGCAAGGTTGCACCAACGTGAGTTAAGGATGCATCTGAGGCGACGCTGATGGGGGCTCCTGGAGAAGGATGAGCCAATTCCACGGCGCGGGCAATAGTTTTTTTGGTGCGAGAGAATGAATTGCACGCCTCAGCGGACCATTCAAGAAGAGAGTTCTTTTTGGTCTTGGTGAGCATAAAGTTGAGAGGTTGCATGACCTGCCACATTTAGGGATGAATCTGTGGTAGAAATTGACCATGCCACATAAACTCCTGAGTTGTTTGCGTGATGTAGGACGAGAAAAGTTTCGCATCGCGGTAACTTTATCTCCGAGTGGGCTAATCCCTGCACTCGTGACATGGGATCCCGAGAATGAGGGTTGCGGGACACCAAAGAGGCACTTGGAGGTGTTTAGTACGATACCCTACTCCTGAAGACGAGAAGAAACTTGGCGAAGGTGAGAAAGGTGTTCCTCCAACGAGGAAGATGATATTAGGAGGTCATCGATGTAGCAAAATACAAACGGAAGACCCCTAAGGACTTGATCCATAAAGCGCTGGAAAGTTTGCCCAGAGTTACGCAATCCATATGGCATCTTGACCATTTCAAAAGCACCAAACGGAGTGGTGATGTTAGTCTTTGCGATATCATCTGGGTGAATAGGGATCTGGTTGAAAGCACGAACCAGATCCAAGCGAGAAAAAATCGTACAGCAATGGAGAGAAGAGGCAAAATCGGCTATGTACGGCAAGGAATAACGATCAGGATTTGGACACAATGTGAAGTGGAGAGGCCCACCGAGAAGAGGAAGGCCTACAAATGCTGAATCAATCATGAATTGGAATTCATCACGCATAGCAGAGAGTTTATCAGGTGCTAGACGGCGTGGCCGTGAGAATACAGGACCTCCTGTTGTCTCAATCCGATGCACCACACTATGTTTAATGGGCCTGTCCTTCGAAGGTGGATGGGTGAGCTCAGGAAACTCCTGAAGGAGGCGCTGAAACGGTGGCTCGGTGGATGGGAGACAAGTAGAGAGGAGGGGACTCTGAGAAGGTGAGTACGAACTTGATACAGTAGGGGGAGAGTTTTGCCGTCGACAAGCTTGCGTTGTCGAGAATCGACCAAGAGGTCGTGAGCCGAATGAAAGTCGAGGCCCAATAGTGGACAATCTACCTCGGCCATGATGAAAGTCCATCGAAAAACCCGACGGAGACCGAGTGAGACTTGAATGTTACGCCTTCCATAGGTCCTAATATTGGTCGAATTGGCTACCATCAGAACTAAATCTGAAGGGGCAGAAGCTTTGTCGGCCTTAGAAATTGGTATGACACTGCATTTAGCACCAGTGTCCACCAGGAATGAAAATTCAGAAAGTCGGTGAAAAATACGAAATGGACGAGCTGCTTGAGGAAATGAGGTGTAGGCAGGAGATGTAGACCCCTTTGACCCATGCCTTTCTAGTTTAAAGTTTGTGATTGAGAGACTGGAGTGAGAGGAATGCAAGAATTTGAAGGTTAAGGATTTGAAGAAAGTGGCTGAGTTGGTTGAAGTGAGAAAACGTGAGGGTTGAGATTTGAAGATACTGGGTCTAAATATGTGCAAGGTTGCAAGCATTTTAGAGCTTGTGCACCATATTTGTTTTGGTACCAGCACTACTGAGTTGGATGAGAGGAAAGGGAAAAGTTATGCTTCGGGAGGAGACTACTTGGTACAGTATGTGAAGAAGCATAACTGTGGCTACAAGGCTGTGTACAGTGTACAGCGTTGTGTCCGTACCTTTGATGATACCAGCATAGGCCCTAATGGTGTGGAAGATGGTCAGAAAAGTTGGAAGAATGAGGGTAAAAATTTTACTGTCTCGTACCTCTTGCATCGGAATGCCCTCGTTGGTTTCTCTTTCGTGAGCCAGAGCGGGACCTGCGCCTTCGATCGTCAAACCCATGTCCGTGCTCGCTCTGTGGTTCACGCTGCAGCTTTAACCGCTGGATGTTGGCTTCCATCCTCCGTATTGAAGTCTCAAGGTCTCTCGATAGGGAAGATGGAACCCTTGAACGCTCAGCTCGTTCGTCAGAGGAGCTCGACGTGCCTCGAACCTGCGAAATTGAAGCATTGTTAAATGGGCCGTGAGTTTGGCCGTTGCCCCAATTCACATAAGGACTTTTATACAATTTTTCTGCGGCTTCAGCAACCTCATCAATGCTCGTGAGGTTTGAGCTTAGGATTAATAACATGTTTCCCTCGGAGATTCCTCGCATGAAAATTTCCGTGAGGAGAGGGCTAAAAAGTTCGATTTCAACACATTTTACCCTGATAAGGTCCTTCAGATGAGTTAAAAAGGAAGTAGGACTCTTATCTCCCATTTCCTGAGTAGTCAGAAGCTCTCTCAAGTCATCTATTTGGGACCTACCATATTTATTGAGGAAAGCCTCCTTTAGGCGGTGTAAAACACCAGCCTGTTGCCCATTAATTAGCACTCCCCTGAACTGAATGAAGGTACTTATGGGCAACCGTTGGATTATTGCTGCTACTTTCTCCTCCTTGAGGATATTCTGTGATTTAAGGAGAAAGGATGAGACTTCTAACCATGCAATTGGGTTTGCAGGATCATATGCGGGAAGAGAGAGGCACGCATGTGGTTGTCTATGCGCGGACTGTGGTCTAGATGCAGACGGTTGGTCATGATGAGGTTAGGCGCAAAATGATGTCTTTCGTTGGTGTGTTTGGTCTATTATAGTCACTGTTTTATGTATACTTGTGCTAGTTGAATGAAGGTGTTGACGTGAGAAGTAGCTGTGGCTGTGTGCACGTGTGTATGTGTGTAAATTAGTCACGAGCACAGGAATATGGAGAAATGAAAAATAATTGAGAAATAAAGGAAATTGTCTACTCGTTGAATATAGGGGATACTATTAAATTAAAATTACGTGAATTATGATAATCGGAAGAATGATGTTAAAGATAACACGCGATATAAAAAAAAAAATGACCACGTGAATCAAAAATGCTCAAGCGAGGCTTTGGGACAAATTTACGCGTGGAGTCAAATATTATTTTAACGTTTAAACTTATTTATTGTTTGACGGGAGATTACTAAACTTTGGGCACCACTTTATAGTATATGGTTATTCATGTGATTTATTTTCTGTTAATAAATCAGCCAAAATAGCGTTTCGAAAACGATAACCATAAATTTGTTTGATCGAAGTGTTAGGCGGATAGTTTTTAGGCCTAAGATGACAGAGAACTAAATTTTGGAATAATGAACTGGGCTTTAAGAAAGCCAATTACACAAATATAAATATATTCATAGAATCAACAAATGTACAATGAGATAAGTAGATTAGGTATACAATGTAAAATATTTTAACATATGATTTACAGTAACAAAATGCAAAGAGAATTGATGTATGTGAAATTTATATGGTGGAATAATATAGTGATTATGATGGACTGTGAATTAGGGGTTGCAATATTAGAATTAATATAATTAGGACCTACTCTCGTATGGTCGCTTGCAAAGAATTGTGAGAGAAAGTGGAATTAACTAAGTATGATTTGTTTGGAAGTAAATGACTAATTGTAGAAGGAATGATTACCGACTTTATACGAAGAAAGCTGCGAGTTGACTGGGGCAGAATAGTGTGCTATTTGGTCGAGCTGAAAGCGTGTTTGTTTTTTGTTTGCGCATGAAATTTAAAGAGATGTTGTTTGTAAAAGTATTACGTTAAATGAATTGATAACTAAAATAAATCAATGAATTAATTATTAAGTTGTACATAAAATTATTTAATTTACAAAAGTTACGTAAATTAATTGAAAGATTAAATTGATAAAGTTAAGTAAAATAATTGCATATGAATTTTACATAATAATTGATGTAAATAATATTTAAGTTTCCCAGGAGGTTTTTATTATAGGAATGCCCAAAGGCATTGCTATAGTTGTTTAGAACTGCTTACGAGTTTTGTGTCCCAATTGATAGTGCGAAAGAATTAGCTGAGCAGTCATCTAGGTTAGACCCAGCGTGAATGGGTGTATGTGTATGTTGGCATTGATGATGTTTGCTTGTGGCAGTATATCTGTTACTGAAGATCACTTATCCTTTTCAGCTCATTTGTTCCAGCATGACAGTCGACCAACATCTGGCTTTGAGAGACAGCGGCAGCCAGCCTTGACCCTCGCTCATTTCTGTGACTGAGAAAGGACCGTTCTGAAGCGTGGGTCGTTGGAACTTGCGTCCCCCACTGTTCACCGCAGTAATTGGGACTAGCGCCTCCCTGTCTCCAACAAAGTGATTTGAACCCACGCGTCCAAGTTACTTTAGCGAGCGCGGAACGCTTCGCCGAGTCTGGAACTCACACATCCCAGTCCCTTAAGATGGGACGCCAATAACGAATTCTTAGAAGAAGGCAGGCCCATCTCCCTTTCCCTCATCCCCCTCCCCGACATTTTGCGCGTTTGGATCAAATAAACATTTATTCTTTGACGGATTTACTTATATTTCAGAGTTGGCCAATATTTATCTGCTCTTTATTTTTGCGTGATTTCTAATTTCCGTTGGCCGTATATATTTGTAAGGCTCTATATACATCTTTGGGTGAGTTATTTATATCTTTGCGTTGGCCAATATATTCGTAAGTCCATATTTTTTACTTTTGTGTTTTTGCTTCTTCTATTTTTTGGTGTCAATAGTGATTACATTAGATTAATAATTTGATTCTCTTGCCTTTTAAATTCCTGCGTTATCGGTAAGCAATATTATATTGTAATTATTTACTTTTGTTTTTTTTTTCGTTTTAAATTCCTGAGTTATTTTTTATTTTTTTATTTACCTACATAGCCTTAACATAATTATTTTTAATATTCTTTAACTGTATTAGTTTAATTTATGTTTTAGAACCTGAAGATGGGTGATACGCCCGAAACGTTGTTCCATAAATATGTACCTCAGCCTCCTATGTGTCCTTACATTCACCGTGAAATTGAAGATTAGACTGGTCAGCAGCAACTCATATGACTATATATATATATATATATATATATATATATATATATATATATATATATATATATATATATATATATATATATATATTAGATTAGTGTGTATATACATATTTGGGGATTAACGATATTTCTGCGCTCGTTGGAATTTAGGTTCAAGGTTGTATATATTTTGGGTATTTATAATTGCGATCATTTATAATTGTCGTTTCTTATTTACTTCTTTTTTTTAAATAAAGTAAATATTAGGCTAGCACCTCATTATATTCCTGCTTGCCTCATCTCTATTTATACAAATTAACACATGTATTTTCATTTCCTTATTCTCTATACAAATTAATATTTACAAATTAACAGATATATTTTCATCTCCTTATTCTCACATTCGACATATTATTTCCGTTATTTACTTGTAAGGCAATTTGTTAGGATTTGATAAATCCACCGAGCGTCCATTTGTGTAGTTCCTCGCTGGGCCTATTAGATCCTGCAATTTGGTGCCAGCAGCCTACCTATTATATAACGCAACCACCCTACATTCATCGCAACGGTTTATAAAACTGTTCTTATATATTATCTATTATTACATAACTCTTTGTGAATTTTAGAATACTAGTATGGGTTAATAAATCTAAAAGGATTAATATCAACATCTAACACACACCGTTGATTACGGTATATCCTATGTACATCAACCTTCTGTTCGGTTGGGCAAATATATTGAGTAAACTGTCCATTCTAACATCATTTTCGTTGTAAACATCGATCAGTACCAGCCCGTTGAGGCGTTCTTGACCCATGCTATTCTTTAAGTACGTTTTCAGTAGTTTAAGGTCCGAAAATGAACGCTCGGCTTCCGCGTTCAAGACTGGAACAATAATCAAAACTTGGAACCTGGCCAGGTTCGGATACATTCAGGTCTGGTTGTGGGGAAGAGCAGTTCCAACGGAGTCAAACTTGATTCGCGACGAAAACCATCGCTCTGCTTGCGTCTTGACGAGGCTCAATGCCTCGATTTCAGCTTCGTAGACTGTTGCTACCTGCAGTAAGGCACCGCCACTCCGTGCAAGCTGCTGCTCAAATGATTGATGTTGAAAACAACGTGAATAGTGTCGTCCCCGAACCGGCTCTTCAGTTCAGGCAAGACCTCTTCCATGAACGGGACATAGACAGATCGGCGGTAATATTCCTGACCTGTCTGATAAGGTACGTTCGCTCGCTACGTTTGCCGCTTACAAACTCGAAGCACAGGAATGGCGTCATGTGACGAGGTAATCTTCTGGTTGAGCTCCTCTGCCTTCTTGAGGCGTCGTGTAAGCTAGTAAGTGCACCTTGACGGGTCTGGTTGAGATACGTCTCTACTGCATCCATCATAGCTTATTCAAAGATGAGATCGACCCTAAGAGACTGCAGGGATTTTCTCGCCTCAATGGTGTGACCTAAAACTGACTCAGAGTTGACGAGGCCAATCAGAAAGCGCGGCTCTCGGATTACGATCAGTAGGAGTCCCGCCCTCTGGTCGGAGTTGCCCTCATTTCGAGGAAGATGACAATAACCTTCATGAATGCGATGAACACAATTCCTGGATCGTGACATTGGGGAAGAGGCTTAAAAAAGTCGCTTTGGTTATCACTATGGGTTATTGAAAGGCTTGGGGGGGGGGCTTTAGCCCCAGTCAGCCATCCCCTCCCTGTATACACTTCTGTTCGTACATTGGAGTGCCACCCGTTCAACGTCCAAAGGGTGTGGATCTGAAGACCACCTTTGACAAGTTTTTGGACGAATAAGTAATATGGTGTACGAAGAGGGACAGCCAGTGTTTTTTTTTATTGACTGTGTGTGACGACGTCTGTGGAGGGAGCTACCTACCCCTGGTTTCCCTCTTAGTGCTTCCGTCATTGGTGTCTAGCTAAAACGTAGGCTGATATTTTGCCTGCTCTCGATGGGATTAAACAGGGTATTTCGGGGTGTATCTTCAGCGCCTTTTTAATAGAGAAAAAGAACTCCATTAGGCTTCATATCTTCCATAACCTTGAGCTTCTGTATTCCTTCTGAAAGTAGGCGAGAGAGATCGTTATTAAAACTTATATTATATAATTATCAATAATTTAACGCCTAAATGAAAACAGGGGAATTTTCTAAAAAAAAAAATAAAACTACAATTATTTATTGAGAAGTGATGTTGGTTTTCTTTCATATTCTTTATACAACACCAAAAACAGAACCAACCGGTGCACATGACCCAAGTGGTTGTAAGCATCAAATTAAAATACAAAAACCAACCAACCAAGCATATTTTGTGCTCGACGAAGCAAAATTTATAGCCTACAGATTGCATTTTTAATACAAATTTCTCGTTATTTATCTTATAAATAAAGCTAATTCGAATAGTTATCTTTCACAAATCTTTTTATGATGTATGTCAGTCTATTCTATTAATGCTCAATTCTTCATTTAAGAAAAGCAAATCTTCCTTATGATTCATAGTTTGGCTTTCTAAGCAAAATGTTTGCTGATTACTTACCTACTTGATTAACATGACATGACATAACATAATATAATTTCATGGATGACAAAAGCCACAAGGGCCCATCAAAGGTCATGCGTATCTATCAAATCCCACCCACATAATGCATCCATAGGATTTTGTCAGATCATGCATCTACAATATACAATTTAAACAATCCATAGGATTATGTCCTACCATGCATCTACAATATATAATTTAAAGCCTCCATAGGAGTCTGTCAAAAACAAAATCAAAGTCCCCCCAAAATATACAATAAACAAATTGCATCCACAGGAATATACAATAAACAGAAATTGCATCCACAGGGGTTGTGCCCCACAGACCCCCCCAAATGATTGAAACTAGGGAGCATCGTAGGCACATCCCCGTGATGAGCCGTCCCTAACAACGAGCAAATGCTCAAAATAATCGGTAATACTTCTGAGATGAAATCGATGAAGTTTATGGCGATTTTCGCTTCTATACTGTGGGGCTGTTCCCCCTGACCCCCCCAAATTATTGAAACTCAGGGGCATCGTAGGCACATCCCAGCAACGAGCCATCCCCAACAAGGGGGCAATGCTCAAAATAATCGGTAATATTTATGTCAGACGGGTGGGTAGAGTTTACCGGCAGTGAGCCAGAACTTGTGGAATCGCTCTTTAACGTTGGGAAATTTGTATTTACAGGGTTGGATTTTCCTGCCAGCGTCAATACACGATTTATCGCACTGAAACACCCAATTTTTGTTTATTCTGAGCTGTGCAGAACAATTACGACACTCGCATATAGATTTTAATAGCCCATGGGCTTCGAGAAACACAACACATTTATCGTTGTCAGTTAAAACAGCACCTAAATGGTGCAAATGTAATGAACTCACTACGCAAGAAAATGACAATTTGACAAATGACCCGAAAAATGTGTGGGTGGGCGTTTAAATATAACCCTTTTTTTTACTGAAATTGAGAATTTGTGTTTCTTGAACTACACATATATAGTATTAAAAACACTAATACTGAACGCATCCTTTTGGAACAATAATCAAAATGAAGGTCGTAAAAAAACTTTTTAAAAAATCAAAGAAGAGAAATCAATACGGAAGAAAAAAAATGGTCATTTTTTTGTCGGAATTAAGAAGTGAGGCTTCATTAACAACACTGAAATATGGTTTAATCGAATAAAAAACAATGGAAAATTAAGTAACAAGTAATTAAAAAGACTAAATAATGTCAGGCATAGGGTAGGTAGGGTATATAGAAAAGAAATAAGGGGAAAAAACATCTAAAATAAAAGAAAAACCTAGTTTCGATCAATATAAAAAGCACAAAAAGCTTTGAAACAAATAGAGCTTTCTGATTGGTCATTGACAGAACTGAAACATCTGTGATTGGCCAGTGGGATAGCAGAAAAACACTGAAAAATAGCCCCCACAACAGGTCACCAATTTAAGTTCGCTGTTTCACACATTCATACAAACACCAGAAAATATTTCTTTAGCATCTGTATCATCAAGAAGTGGAATGACCTGCCAGCAGAAGTTGTTAACAGTGCTAATTTGAATATCTTTAAATCTAATTACAATAAATATGCCATGCATTTAAAGAGCTGGAATGCACAAGAGTTGTAACTCCCTAGTTCCATGTATTGTTATTCGGTAAGAACTAGTTGCTCAAGGATCTTCCATACATAGATTATTACATATCTGTCTTTTCTTTGCTGGGAGTACATTTTCAATTTTCTTACTGTGTCAATAGTCTAGGTCTTGGAGTCCCTCCATTTGTCTTGTGAAGGAGTGTTGACTTGCTTCTAGGGCCTGGATTTCTGACCCAGCCAACTATCGCCCAGTATCTCGAACCTCAATAATATGCAAGATGCTAGAGAGAATTATCTCAGAGGCAATGATACAACATATCAAAGCCAATAATCTTAGATGTGTCCAACAACATGGTTTCTCTAAGTGAAAATCCACAGTAACAAATCTCTTAGAAGCGCTGGATATATGGACAGAGGCTCTCAGTCACTGCTTACCAGTGGATATCATTTTCCTGGACTATGCAAAAGCATTTGACACAGTCCCACATGAAAGACTACTTAGAAAAGTGAAGTCACTTGGTATCGTCGGTGACCTCCTGCAGTGGATCCGTGTTTTTTTGACGGAGCGTAGGCAAAGAGTGGTAGTAAGTGGTACAGCATCATGTTGGAAACCAGTTACAAGTGGCGTACCACAGGGATCTGTGATGGGCCCCCTTCTCTTTATGATATTTGTCAGTGATATACCTGACAAACTACAAAACTTCATATCGCTCTTTGCAGATGAACTAAGATATATGCAGCTGTCCAAAACTGTGAAGGCAACTCCCATACTAACTGTTTACAGGCAGACTTGAAAATGCTACAAGAATGGTCAGTTAAAATGCAAATGAAGTTCCACCCTGATAAATGCAAAGTAATGCACATGGGAAATAGCAACCCCCAGCAAAAGTACAAAATGACAAGAGATGATGGAACAGATCACACACTACAGAACACCATGGAAGAGAAGGACTTGGGAGTCCTTATTGATTGCAATCTAAGCTTTAGTAACCACGTCCAAGCTCAAGTCAACAAAGCCAACAAGATACTTGGGGCAATTAAGCATACATTCCAATATCTAGACAAAGATGCCTTCCTCCCCCTGTACAAGAGTCTTATTCAACCCCATCTGGAGTATGCATCAGTAATCTGGTCTCCAAAAACTAAAAGAGACAGAGATATGGTAGAGAGGGTACAGCGTAGAGCAATGCGCATTGTTCACAGTATCTCTCATCTCTCCTATTCAGAGAGACTAAAAGCCCTTAATCTACCTACCTTATACTTTAGAAGACAGAGGTCAGATGTTATGCAACTATATAAGATTTCACATGGACATGACAAACTGCAAATAGGAAACCACTGTAAGCTGTGCGACAGGTCAATGTTTGCTCCGGGTCTCTCGACTAACACAAGAGGACACTGCTTTAAGTACCAAGTGCAGAGCTTGTCTGGTCCAAGAGCCAATTTCTTCCCGACAAGAGTCACTTCAATGTGGAACAAACTCTCAACAGAAACTGTAACCAGCAAAACTGTAAATATCTTTAAGTCAAGATTAGAAAAAGAATGGAAAAACCACAAAGACCTACACAGTTATATATTCACATATTGAAAAATCCGTTCTGCATACAACAACTAAAAACAACAGTACAGTCTCATTACCCAAGAGGGTACCTTCAAGGTAAATAAAAGAAACATACTGCAAGCTATTTCTGTTTATGAAGAGTCTCCTATCATGTGTTGACCCTAAAAGACTTCATGGTTACCTAAGAAATAAAAAAGTTGACAAACCATCTGTAGGTCCTCTCTTAATCACCTTGTAGATTATTTCTCTTCTGTCTTTGTGGATAATGTGCAGGTCAATCCCTTTCCTCGTCAAAGTTCCCGCTCTCAATTTGTATTCAAAGATATATCTATTTATGATATTCTAAAAGCAGTTAGTCATTTGAAACTCTTCTAGTTGTGGTCCCAATAATCTTCCTTCATTAGTTTTCAGGAATTTTTCCTCTTCTTTGTTATTCCTTGCTCCTTATCTTTAATAAAAGTATTTATTCAATGAAAGTTCCCTCTGCTTGGAAGGTTGCACATGTTTTACCCCTGTTTAAGAAGGGCATTCATTTGGACCCTTCAAACTACTGGCCTATAAGCTTAACATCGATCTGTTCTAAAACTCTTGAGAGAATAATAGCTTCATGCAGGTTTATCAGTGACTGATTAGCTATTGTTCGCCTATGATTATGTTAGTAAACACCTTGATTTTGGTACTATTATTGATGTCCTGTATTTCGATTTCAGCAAGGCATTTGACGCTGTTAACCATCATTTGCTCTTAACCAAACTCTTACATATTGGCATTGGTACCCTTTGGTTGGGCTGGCTAAGTGACTTTTTACAGAACTGTAAACTGAGTGTCATTTTACAAGGCTCGTCTAGTCATTTTGTTCATGTTACCAGTGGAGTCCCACAAGGTTTGGTGGTTAGTCCTGTGCTTTTCCTTATTATATTTATCAATTACGTTGCTGCAGGTTTGTCATGCATATTTGCCCTTCCCATTACTGAGGTAATCACTGGTACAGGCTTTAGTCTTTCTCTTCAAGAGGATGTTACTTTGCTTTTTCATAGCAGATCTTTGGGCCTTTCCTTTTCTGTTAATAAATGTGTTCATATTCACTTTAGTAAATCGATTTCTATCCCTATAGAGGAGTACTTCATTGGTGATTGCCCTATTCCTTTAAAGACCTCTGTGAAAGATTTGGGAGTCCTTGTCGATTCTTCACTAAAATTTCACCTGCATGTGAATGAAACATTCTGTAAGACAAATGGAGTAGCCAAATAATATTCTTAGAGGCACAATTTGTAGGTCAGCTAAGTTCATGGTCCATGTGTTCATCACTCATATTCAACCTATTATTGATTTTGACTGTGCGGTGTGGAATACTGACTATGTTGGTGACTTGCACTTGTTGGAGTCTATGAGGAGATGGACAAAAAAGATTTGGGGAATTTCTGATCTTTCTTATGCTGATAGATTATCTAATTATATTGTAGATATACTCTATATAACAGTTTTAGTACTTAATGTGGGCAAATATCTAATTATCATGTTATGATGAAAAATAGACTAGTGGCCATTTTTGAGACTAGTTCATAAATTAAAAATGATTGGGATATGTGGGGGTGTTTCAAATTGGATAGCTGAGTGGCTGAAAGACAGGAAGCAAAGGGTAGTGCTAAATGGTGTAAAGTCAGAGTGGAGGGATGTTATCAGTGGGGTTCCTCAGGGATCAGTTCTTGGTCCATTATTATTTGTCATCTATATAAACGATCTTGGGGAGGCAGTTAATAATAAAGTGTCAATTTTTGCGGATGATACCAAATTAGCAGCTGTAGTTAAAGATATTGATGATAATTTTAAAGTGCAGGGGGACTTAAATAAATTGTTATCCTGGGCACATAAGTGGCAAATGACTTTCAACCTTGATAAGTGCAAAGTTATTAACATTGGAAAAGATAATAGAGAATTTAACTATGAAATGGATGGGCATTGGCTGAGCTCAGTAGAGGATGAGAAAGATCTAGGAGTAGTAATAGATAAGTCATTAAGGTTTTCTACGCAGTGTATTGAAGCAAGAAATAGGGCAAATAGAGTGCTGGGTTTTATTAAGAGAAATGTCAGTTACAAAAGTAAGGAGGTTATTCTTAAACTCTATAACTCTTATGTTAGGCCACATCTAGAGTACTGTATACAGGCATGGTCCCCACATTTTAGACACGATATTAACCTTCTCGAGTCAGTGCAACGGAGGGCAACAAAGATTATTCCTTCCCTGAGGCACCTTAAATATATAGATAGACTGAGGGTATTAAATATGTTCTCGTTCGAAAGGTGTGTGAGAGGGGATATGATTGAGCTCTTTAAAATTTTTTCCGGGATAGATAAATTGGATGTTAGCAAGTTTTTTGAGTTAGATGATGGAAATCGGACTAGAGGTCACCACTTGAAAATTAAAAAGCAAGGTTGTAGGTTGGATTTAAGAAAATATTTTTTCACCAATAGAGTGGTAGACTTCTGGAACAAATTGCCGCAGAGGGTAGTAGGTAGTCCAAATCTAAATGTATTTAAGAGTAGGTTGGATGAGTTTATGGGAAGGGAAGGTTGTGA
Organism: Ceratothoa steindachneri; assembly: GCA_963969495.1. Lineage (NCBI taxonomy): Eukaryota > Metazoa > Arthropoda > Malacostraca > Isopoda > Cymothoidae > Ceratothoa > Ceratothoa steindachneri. Next base: position 110,365,482 of record OZ018317.1, on the reverse strand, counting down.
TGGTAGCACGTGTTTTATAGAGCTCTCAGTCTGTTGATCTATTTTTCAGATTTTTCTATAGTTTGTTTGTTTTTTGTTTTTTTTTCTCACCACAATCAGCGAAAGCTAAGTTGCTCTTCTTTTTTTACTTATTGCTACTTAAATTCTTTCTTTGTTTGAATAAGTGATGGAGTTTGGGGATGAAAGTGAGCATGAGTGTCGGAATGTATGCATTGGTTGTGGTGTATTAGGTGAGGGGTATACATGTGTTGTATGTGGGCTGCGTGAATGCATTGTAGATTTAGAGGGGATGAGAAGGCAGGATTTAGACAGGATATGTAGGCTGGAGGGGTTAGTTGCTGAGCTCAGGAGGGAACTTAGTGTTAGGCCTAGATTTGGGAATAGGTTAGGTGGTGAGGTAGGCCAGTTAGATGTTTCAGGTGAAGGTAGAGGGCCGGTGGAGGAGGTAGGATATGATAGTTCTAGTGATAGTGAAGTTAGCCCCCTTAGATTAGTTAGAAATAGGCCTAGTGAGGATGCGGGACAGTGGAGAGTGGTTAGGAAACATGAAGCTAGGGAGGCTTCTCCTGTTCTTTGTGAGAATAGGGTTGCCTCTGTTGAGGTGGTTAGCCAGGGGGAGAATAGGTGTGTGAGTCAGAGGGACACAGAACCTATTAGCTTGACTAATAGATTCAGTGCCCTAAGAGAGGAAGTAACTGGAAGTGATATGACTGATGGGGGTGGGGGTGGAGTTCGAGTGACTGGTAGTTTGAATGAGAATAGGAGTGGGGATGGAGTTAGGTCTGTGGGGGTTAGGAATAGGAGTCTGACTGAAGTGCTTGTGATGGGTGATTCGCGAGTTAGATATTTAGATAGGAAGTTGAATGCAAGTAGATTGAATGGTTTGAGGGTGTGTTTGCCGGGTGCTGGAGTGAGAGATCTGTCTGATAGGTATGAGGAACTGGTGTCTGGCTGTGCAAGGGATGCCGTTGTGATTACACATGTAGGAGTGAATGATGTGAAGAAAGTGGGTGCATGTGAATTACGTGAGAGGTACAAGAGGTTGATTGAAAAGGTGAAAGAAAGTAGAATGAAAGGTGTTGTGACAGGTGTGCTTCCAAGAATGGATGTTGGGGTAGAATGGATGTCTTGTGCAATTGGGCTGAATGATTATGTGAGGAGGATGTGTGAGATGGAAGGTGTCATGTTTGTGGATGTGTGGGATAGGTTTGTTGGAATGAAAGAAATGTATGCGATGGATGGACTGCATTTGAGTAGGAGGGGGGTAGATGTGTTGTGGGAGGAGTATGATCGTGTTATTAGGTCTTTGCGGGCGGGAAACTAGATACTAATAGTGGTCAGGGAATTATGAGAGGACATTATAGTACTGAAAGTAGAATGGACTTGGCAGATAACAGAAATAGGTTCCAAGGTGATAGAGGTAAGGTCATTCAAGTTTCAAGAGGTGCTTCAGGGATAGGGGGGTTAAATTGTTTCTATACAAATGCTCGTAGTCTTAGAAACAAGAAGGATGAGCTATTTAGTTATATTAGCAATGAGGATATAGATATATTATGCGTTACTTAATCATGGGTTAATGAAATAGAATTTAGTGACACGATAAGTGAATTTGATTTACAGGGCTATAATATGTACATTAGTCAAAGGACAGGTAGGATTGGTGGAGGAATAATTATCTATATAAAAAAACAACATTGTTTCAAGTTTAAATACTTCAATAAAGCAGGATGGAGTTGAGTCACTTTGGATAGATATTAGGTTCAGTAAAAATAGAATGGTGCATTTGGGAGCTTTTTACAGGCCACCTGGGCAGACTGATGATATGGATGAACTAATGATAAGGGAAATAAGTAAGGAATGTGAAACAGATGCAGTTATTATTGGGGACTTCAACTTAAACTCTGTGGACTGGGAAAATATGATAAGTAGGGATAGAACAAGTGGCAGGTTCATAGAATGCTTTGAGGATAATTTTTTGAATCAATTTGTTAATGAGCCAACGAGGGGGGACAATATATTAGATTTAGTACTTTCTAACAGTGATCATTTAGTTCAAGAATTGACTGTTGGGGAAGCATTGGGAAATAGTGACCATCAGATAGTTCGTTTTAACTTGGGAATTGAGAAGGGTAAAATAACTGAGAATGCTGAAAAAGTTCCAAATTTTCATAAGGGAGATTATGTAAAACTTCGAAGCTTGCTAAATTTGGTAGACTGGGATATAGAATTCAGAGGTAAAAATGCTTATGGGATGTGGGATACTTTCAAGCATATAATAAATGTAGTCCAAGAACAATGTATCCCAATGAAGGCCATTAGGAACAAAAGTAGGAAACCATTATGGTGGAATCAGGAGATAGCTAGAAAAATTTCAGAGAAGAAAAGGGCATATAAAAAATTACAGGTAGAAAATAATATTCAAAATTTAAGTGATTATAGAATGGCTAGGAATGAGTTAAATAAGATTATAAAGAAGAACAAAAGGGTGTCAGAAATTAAATTAGCTCAGGATAGCAACAAAGATCCTAGAAAGTTCTTTAGTTACTATAAAACTAATAACAAGTCTGGCAGAGTTAAAATAGGACCTATCAAATATGAAGGGTTTGTGAGAGAAACTGATGAGGAAATAGTTGAGGTACTAAATGGTCATTTTGCATCAGTATTTACAAAAGAGAAACTAAATAGTCCTATGTATAGTACTCATAGGTCAGGAAAAGAGGTGTTTACTAACATTTGTGTGGATCGGAGGATGATAAAAGGACTAATAGGTGATTTAGATACTACCAAGGCCTCCGGCCCTGATAATATTCATTCTAGGATACTTAAAGAAGGGGTAGAAAGTATCTCAATAGCTCTGGACAAGTTATATACTAGGTCATTGGAATATGGAGAAATACCCGATGATTGGAAGAGAGCGAATGTAGTCCCCATTTTCAAGAAGGGTAGTAAAGAGGATCCAAATAATTTTAGACCGGTTAGCCTAACTCCTGTAGTCTGTAAAATTCTTGAGAAAATAGTTAAAAAAGGGATTTGCCAACATCTAGAGAGGGAGGGGTTAATCAGCGATGCTCAGCATGGGTTTAGATCAGGTAGATCATGTTTGACTAACTTACTAGACTTTCTGGAGTTTGTAACAGATCAAGTAGATAAGGGAGAGAATGTAGATATAATTTACTTAGATTTTAGTAAAGCATTTGATAAGGTACCACACAGGAGACTAGTTCATAAATTAAAAATGATTGGGATATGTGGGGGTGTTTCAAATTGGATAGCTGAGTGGCTGAAAGACAGGAAGCAAAGGGTAGTGCTAAATGGTGTAAAGTCAGAGTGGAGGGATGTTATCAGTGGGGTTCCTCAGGGATCAGTTCTCGGTCCATTATTATTTGTCATCTATATAAACGATCTTGGGGAGGCAGTTAATAATAAAGTGTCAATTTTTGCGGATGATACCAAATTAGCAGCTGTAGTTAAAGATATTGATGATAATTTTAAAGTGCAGGGGGACTTAAATAAATTGTTATCCTGGGCACATAAGTGGCAAATGACTTTCAACCTTGATAAGTGCAAAGTTATTAACATGGGAAAAGATAATAGAGAATTTAACTATGAAATGGATGGGCATTGGCTGAGCTCAGTAGAGGATGAGAAAGATCTAGGAGTAGTAATAGATAAGTCATTAAGGTTTTCTACGCAGTGTATTGAAGCAAGAAATAGGGCAAATAGAGTGCTGGGTTTTATTAAGAGAAATGTCAGTTACAAAAGTAAGGAGGTTATTCTTAAACTCTATAACTCTTATGTTAGGCCACATCTAGAGTACTGTATACAGGCATGGTCCCCACATTTTAGACACGATATTAACCTTCTTGAGTCAGTGCAACGGAGGGCAACAAAGATTATTCCTTCCCTGAGGCACCTTGAATATGAAGATAGACTGAGGGTATTAAATATGTTCTCGTTCGAAAGGAGGTGTGTGAGAGGGGATATGATTGAGCTCTTTAAAATTTTTTCCGGGATAGATAAATTGGATGTTAGCAAGTTTTTTGAGTTAGATGATGGAAATCGGACTAGAGGTCACCACTTGAAAATTAAAAAGCAAGGGTGTAGGTTGGATTTAAGAAAATATTTTTTCACCAATAGAGTGGTAGACTTCTGCAACAAATTGCCGCAGAGGGTAGTAGGTAGTCCAAATTTAAATGTATTTAAGAGTAGGTTGGATGAGTTTATGGGAAGGGAAGGTTGTGATGGTTCCTAAGTTTTGTATATATTAATATTGTTTGTATATATCTATAGCTGCATGATTTAGTTCTTGACAAGCCTTGATTGGTGATACCCTTGTTTCTGGATGCAATCCTCTGGATGTAGTTTTCCTGGGAGTTTGGGTGCCTTGAAAAAGAGGCCGCTTGACTCGGATGACCTATGATGAGCCCTTGTGGCTTTTGTCATCCGTTATATTATATTGTGGGGGACTTTGATTTTGTCTTTCCCTGGTGATGGTGCTTTTTGTGGGTGGGTTTTGACGGAGGCGGATGACCTTTGATAGGCCCTTGTGGCTTTTGTCATCCGTGTAATTATGTTATGTTATGTTTGTTATGTTATATCTATAGCTGCATGATTTAGTTCTTGACAAGCCTTGATTGGTGATACCCTTGTTTCTGGATGCAATCCTCTGGATGTAGTTTTTCTGGGAGTTTGGATGCCTTAAAAAAGAGGCCGTTTGACTCGGATGACCTATGATGAGCCCTTGTGGCTTTTGTCATCTGTTATATTATATTGTGGGGGACTTTGATTTTGTCTTCCCCTGGTGATGGTGCTTTTTGTGGGTGGGTTTTGACGGAGGCGGATGACCTTTAATAGGCCCTTGTGGCTTTTGTCATCCGTGTAATTATGTTATGTTATGTTATTTAGTTAGTTTAATTTTAAATTTTTTTTGTTAAGTTTTCACTTTAAAAGAATCAGTTATGTAGGGGTTTATATAGTTTAATTTTTTATTTTTGTAAAATACTTTAACCCTTTAGTCACCCTGCTAATTTGCTCCAACTCACTTTGGGCAAAATTACAAATGGTACACTTTATCAAAAATAATTAAAATAAAATATTTAAATCCTTTTTTATAAATAAAATATATTTTAATTGAAAAGAAGTATTCTATTGATTAATAACTTCCTACCTATTTTTAATTATGATGCATAATTCTCAGTTCTTCCACAAATTTCCATTGCCTCCCATAGTATATTTTATGCTTTTAAATCCTTTGTACTGACTCTAGTAGGTTGATGTCATGTCTAAAATGTGGTGGCCCCCTCTGCCCCCCCCGGTAGCCTGGCCCCTGACTAAGAACAAAAATGCACAGAGCGGAGCCTCAATGACATTGGGGCCCCTCATTCAGAGGTTACCTGGCATTTTCGAGCTCTCTGGCTTCAAACGCTTCCTCGTTATTCGCTCCACTGATGGTACCATGTTATCCAAGGGCAACATGATCCATTAGAGGAGAGGATTAGCTAGTGCAATTGGTAGAGAGCCGAAGGTGACCCGTTTCTCGGATGGGAGCCTTCTGGCGAATCCCGCCGAGGCGGCCAAGATAAGGGCTCTTCGGACACTTCATGGCACCCCGGTGAGTGTGACGCCGCACTCTACCATGAACTTTGTGAAAGGAGTAGTTTATGTGAGGGAACTCGTTGACTACTCCATTGAGGACATCACCCTAGAGCTGGCCGACCATGGGGCGGTCAAGGTCGAACGTGTGATGAGAAAACATAGAGGGGCCTCGAGACCCACCCCTACAGTCTTCATCACGTTCGACTGTGACAAGCTCCCTGAGTCGGTGCGTGCCAGTTGGTACCGCTACCGCGTGAAGGCATTCGTGCCACTGCCGCGGCGGTGCTATTACTGTCACCGCTTCGGCCATACGAATCGCTCATGTAGACATGTGCAAAGTCGGGGTCACCCGAAGTCTGTGTAAATTGGCCAAGTGTGTTAATTGCGGAGAGCCGCACCCTGCTTCTTCGAAACAATGTGGTGCATATCTCCTTGAGAAAGAAATCCTGGCCGTTCAGGCCCAGGATCGATTCATTTCACAAGGCTAAGGACTTGGTCCTGGCACGCCCGGCTCTGCCTGGGACGTCATATGCCTCAATAGTTAGAAAGGCACCCTCTGCTCCTGGCCCATCCAGGCCAACGAGCATGGTTGTTTCCGCTCCCATTCGGAGCCCCTCTGCGGGTTCTACCCAACCCGGGCACTCCCCTCGTAAAGCTGGCGGCAAAAAGGGTTCATACCCAGCCCCAACTAAAACCAGGGCTCCCCCCTCTTTCCCTAGCGTGACCGTCTCCCGTAAGGCGAAACGGCCACACGCCTCCACCGAATCATTAGACTCACAGGAGGCAACACCCCTGAAGATGGTTGCTAGGCCATCTTCGGCTCCTTCGCCCACGCCCCGAGGTGTGGCGAGTGGCTCAGAGACGGTGGTTCCTCGAAAAGAGGGCCCCCCGCATGTCGAGCCCAACCTCCCCCAATAAGTCCTCAAAGGCGACAGCGCTTTGTCGGGCCAACAGCGCCCGGGGTTCTGCCCCCGGGAAGCGTACGGCCATTCCCGTGAGGGTCTTCAGTTCGAGGAGGGCCCCCGCGTCTCCTCCGAGCTAGGCCTGACGGCATATTCCTTCAATGGAATTGTCATGGACTCTGGGCCAACTGGGAGGAGCTGCGGAGGCTCGTCTCGTCCTGTTCCCCATTAGCTATCTTTTTGCAGGAGACCATGCTAGGCGCGTGCCCCCTGCCTGCCCTCCCGGGGTATAAGGGTCTTGCGACCCCACCACCGCGGGATGCGCGGTTTACACCCGGCATGATGTCTCTGTTCTTGCTTTCTCTTTAGATACCCCATTCCAGGCAGTGGCTGTGCAGCACCTGGGTAGGAGGTATACTATCATTTCTGCATACATTCCACCGTCAGCTGACGTCGACGCGGGGGACTTCCGCTGCATCGTGGCACGGTTGCCGAGGCCATATCTCTTACTTGGAGATTTGAACGGCAGGCATCCTCTCTCGGGAGATTACTCCATAAATCCCAGGGGACAAGTCCTTGCCGATCTGATCGAAGAGCTTGAGATGGGTGTCCTAAATGTGGATGAGTTTACGCATCACTGTCCGAGAACCGCTTCATTTTCTTGCCTTGACCTTCTTTGTGCTCTTCGGATGCACAGCCTGATTTTGATTGGGGGTGGTCGATGACCTCCATGGTAGTGATCACTTTCCCATTCAAATATCATTCTTAGGGCAACTGCCGCCTGAGAGACCACCTCAGTGGTGCTTGGTGCGGATGCGGTGGCCTGCATTTCAGGAAATGACTGAATTCTCTATCTCACTCGAGGAGTTTAAGTCGGTAGATGAGGCCGTTGAGTTCTTCTCCGTCAACCTCATCGCCGTGGGCCTGAATACTATTCCTAGGACGTCTGGCCGTTTTGCACGCCGACCACTCCCATGGTGGTCGGCCGAGTGTGAGACAGCCCTCAAACAGAAGCGTTATGCCTACATGCGCTATAAGCGCTGCCCGAACGATTTCACTGTCGCTGAATTTCGTCGGGCTAGGTTCCTGTATATTTCGAAGCACGCCCGCCGCTCTTCTTGTCGGGCATACGTGTCTTCAATTAACGGGAAGACCCCTTTAGCTGAGGTGTGGAAGCGAGTCAAAAGGATTCGGGTAAGTTCTCGCAGGACCCCCCTCCCGTTCTCCAGGAGAATGGGACCGCAATCTCGGACCCCGCGTCCGTGGCGGAATCCTTAGCGACCGCTTTTTCTGCATTCTCTAGCCGTGATGTCGCGGAAAGCCGCCAGCTGGACTTTACCTCCAGAGGCGGAAACACTTCAACGACAAGTTTACTGTGAGTACGTTGCATTCCGCTCTCGCTTCGTGCGCGGACACCGACCATGGTCCGGACGATGTCCCGTACGCCATGCTTCGACACCTGGGTGAGCGAGGCATGGCCTTTCTGTTAGATTTGTTCAACAGGATCTGGGTGGAAGGTCTTATCCCAGACTCCTGGCGAATCGCTACTGTGCTCGCCTTTCGCAAACCGGGGAGAGATCACTCTACTCCGACCGGTTTCCGCCCAATCTCTCTAACCTCTTGCATGTGCAAGTTGATGGAGAAATTGGTAAATGTTAGATTAGTCTTTTTCCTGGACAGCGGAGGCCATCTGTCTTCCGCACAGTGCGGCTTCCGCAAGTTCCACTCTACGTCGGATGCTCTGTAGACAGCACTACGCCACGGTGTTTTTCGATCTGGAGAAGGCCTATGATACCGCATGGCGATACGGTATCATGGAGACTCTCCACACGATGGGGACGAGGGGACGCCTCCCAATGTTTATATCTGAATTTTTGTGAGATCGTCGAATTCGCGTACGGGTGGGGGGAGCCCTCTCCGGCCCAAAGGAGCAGGAAGAGGTTGTCCCGCAGGGAAGTGTCCTCAGTGTCACACTCTTTGCCCTGAGCATCAACGGCATCACCTCGGTGCTGTCGGAAGATGTTCTCGCTACTCTCTACGTGGATGACCTTTCGATCTCTTTTGGCGCGGCCCAGATGCCAACTCTGGAGCATCGACTCCAACAGGCATTGAACCGCGTCTCTCGCTATGCCGAAGCGCACAGGTTTCGGTTTTCTTTGGCCAAGACTAAGGTGGTGCACTTCTGCCGCCATCCACGGCTTCATCCCGACCCAGATTTGTTTCTTAATGGGGTGTGCCTGGATGTGGTTGAGTCGCACCGTTTCCTTGGTCTTGTATTCGACCGACGCCTCACCTGGGAGGCTCATATTCGCAGCCTTAGGGTCTCTTGTACCGGCGCCATGGACATTCTCCGTTCCGTGACATTCAGCGCTTGGGGTGCTGATAGGGCTACTGCCTTGCTTTCTCATCGATCCTTTGTTCGTTCGAAGCTCGACTATGGATGCGAGTTTATGCATCCGCAGCCGAGCGTTTATTGGTCGATGCTGGGGAGATGTCACTCGCTCTGCGCCGTGCACAGTGCATCACTCGCCTGTACGCGCGAGCCCGGCGCCTCCCTCAGTCGCCAACAGCTCTCAATGCATCCGCAGCTGACTTCGATGGTGCCTATGCCGCCGACAGACGCCAGTCATACCCTAGGTCCAGGAAACTCCTTCGAGAGGTAGATATAGCTCTCGGGCCGGTGGCGCCCCTGGTTCTGCCCAGGACACCACCCAGGAAGGTACCACATTTGGCTATTTGTCCCCACGCCTCTGCTTCCAAAGCTTTTACTGCGCCGGGAGTATTGCGTTCAACCATTTTGGAGCACACATCGTGTCACGCTGGAACCGTGCCAGTGTATACGGATGGCTCCAAGTCCCAAGAGGGGGTCGGCTTCCACGCCGTATCCCCTCTGTTTGAAGTCAGCTGGGCTCTACCAGGCGCTGCGTCTGTCTTCACGGCCGAGCTGGTGGCAATACACCACTCGGTACGGGAGATTACGCGATGTGCCCGGTTCGGAGACCGGTTGTGATCTCTAGCGACTCACAAAGCGCCCTGAGTCCTCTCGGGGCATTGGAATCTCCGCATCCCCTAGTTGGCGATATCCGTGACGCCACGGTTTGGGCGATCCGGGAGGATGTCGAGATTATGTTCTGCTGGGTTCCTGGACATGTTGGAATTGCGGGGAATGAGGGCGCCAAAGAGTCCGAAAAGACTCTGTGACCGGACCAGCATTTCGCTCTTTCTCTTACTGACTACATGGCAGGGATACAGGCAGCTCTTCGCACTGCTTGGCAAAGAAGATGGGAGACGGTCGAGGGGAACTTAAAGTTGCGTGCCATTGCTGCGCGACTGTTTCCATGCCGCGGCGGCTTCAGGTCGCTTTCTGTCGTCTCGGAATCGGACACACTCGTGTGATGCATCGCTATTTGATGGAGCGCTTGCCTGCGCCCTATTGCAACAACTGTGTCGTCCCCCAGACTGTTCGGCACATTCTTGTCGAATGTCCCAGTCTGGGTGATCTTTGCGCCCGATACCTGTCCTGGTACCGGGATGGGCGGGGTCGCTACCACCTGTCCCTTGTACTCGGGACAGATTCATGCACATTGACTTGTGGACTTGTTGACTTCTTGGGGGAGGCTGGCCTTCTCCCTATTATTTAAGCAAGGTTTGTTTTTGTTTTTTGTATTTGTTTGTTTGTTTTTTTCCCTTAGTTGCATGCTCCTGCACCGGGGAGACCTCTTCCCGACGCACCAGCTTGCTTCCTTTCCCCCTTTTGGGTTTTTTTTTTCTCTTTAATTTTATTTTAAAGTAGCCTAGAACTAGGCCATTTTTAATACCGCGACTAATGCCCTAGTAGGAAGTCGCCAGATGAGCTCTTAAAAAAAAAAAAATGTAATCTATGGTATGCCCTTTTCTTCTCAGAAATTTTCCTAGTTATTTCATGATTCCACCACAATGGCTTCCTACGTTTCTTCCTAATAGCCTTCATTGGAATACACTGCTCATGGACTACAAGGGTAGGTCAATGAGTTGTGCGAATCGGTAGGGTAAAACAGAGGAATTGCGATGGCTGTTTGTGGGGGTGTTAGGCCAAGTTATGACAAGTCAGGACCTGCAGTCGCACGCTCCTGCCTCATCTATTTAAGAAGCAGTAGCTGATCGCAGATCGTCAGTCACAAATTTTTCAACAATGGAGAAGGTTGAGCTCAACGCAGTGATAAAATTTTTGACCAAGGAATGCAAGAATGCAAAAGAGATCCATGAACGCATGGTTGAGTCTACACCGACACTGCCCCTTCCTATGCAACCATAGGCTGTTCCGCCATGGTCGTGAGTTCCTTGAAGATGACCCGTATCCAGCACGCCCGTCAGACATGACCAACGAGAACAATGTGGCCCTTGTGGAGAGGATGATCCTCAAAAATCGACAGGTGAAGTTTGAAGAAATCGAGCGAGAACTTGGAATATCACATGGAAGTGTTATGAACATCATCCACGACAATTTGGCCATGACCAAGGTCTCTGCCCGTTGGGTCCCTAGAAACTTCACGCCCCATGATCGACTTCAACGTCGTCAAAGTTCAGAGGAGTTGCTGCTCTTGTACAACCATGACCCGGCAGGATTCGAGTCACACATAGTGACAGGTGATGAAATGTGGGTCCATCACTGGGATCCCCTAGTGACTACTTTTTATTCCGCCAGCTCAAGGCTGCACTGCATGGATGCCATTTTGGGGACGATGAAGATGTCCAGGAGTGGATTGAACAGCAGTTGGGAGATTTATGGAGAATTTGAAGCCTCAGGGACAAGTGGCGCAAGTGCATTGAAGTCGAGGGTAGTTATATTGAAAAATAATAAAACACTTTTCCTCATATCTCGTTTCCTTATATCCGAATTGCAAAACTTATTGACCCCCCTTGTATGTTTAATATAGTCTTAAACGTGTCCCACATCTCATAAGTATTCTTTTCCCTGAATTCTATGCCCCAACTAATCTGATTTACCAAGTTGCGTAATTCATCGTAATCGCCCCTATAAAAATTTGGAGTTTTTGTAGAGTTTGTTGATGTTCTATCTTTCACTACTCCCACTATTTCCCAATGCTTCCCCAACAATCAATTCCTGAACCAAGTGGTCATCATTTGAAAGAACCAGATCTAAAATATTGGCTCCCCTAGTTGGCTTATTAACAAATTGAGTAAAAAAATTATCCTCAAAACATTCTATAAACTTACAACTTGCTCTATCCCTTCCTATCATATTCTCCCAGTCCACAGAATTTAAATTAAAGTCACCAAGAATAACTGTATCTACTTCACATCCTTTCCTTATTTCCCTCCTGATCATTCGCTCATCAATACAGTCAGTCTGTCCGGGTGGTCTGTAAAAGTCTCCCGAGTGTATTATCCTATTTTTACTGACCCAAATATCTATCCACACTGACTCAACTTCTTCATGCGCTATAGAATTATTTAGATTTGAAGAAATACTATTTCTGATATAAATAATCAACCTAATACCAGTCCTATCTCTCCCATAAAACTAATGTACATATCATAACCCTGTAGTTCAAATTCACTCATGTTGTCATTAAATTTATTTTCATTAACCCATGATTCTATTACACATATTATATCTATATCTTCATCAATAATATTACTAAATAGCTCATCTTTCTTATTTCTAAGACTACGAGCATTGGTATAAAGACAGCTCAGCCCTCCTATCCCTGAAGCACCTCCTTTAGAATGTATGTCTTCCTCTCTTTCTCCTGCATCTTTCTTTTCCCTGCGCCCTCCCCTTTACTCTTATATTTCCCTGACAACTATCATTAACTAGTTTCCCCGCCTGCAAAGACCCAATGACACTATCTAACTCCTTCCACAACAACTTTTCCAGTACAACTTTTAGGAAGAAAGTTGATAACTAGAAAGAGTCTTAACAAAAAATAAATATAAAATGACTAGGGCCATCTACTCAGCCGTTACAACATTACAAACGTATTTATGAGTTGGTATAAAATTAAT